>APFE030667388.1:177952-203834 GCA_000404065.3 Pinus taeda | reverse complement strand
TGGATCCCAAAACCAAGACTACCAGCTTGACTTTTCATTATGTTCCTTTCAATGTTACAATACATATTTATACATGTCGAAGCATCCAATACCATGGACCAAAAACCATCGTGTCCAAAACCATGGACCGGAAACCATCACGTCCAAAAAACATGTGCGAAAATCATGCACAAAACCATAGGTAGGTCCGCCCAACCTAACATAGGGTCCAATACCAAAATTTTCCGGGGCGCTGCCCCAGACCCCATAAAGTGGGGTTACGGGTATGCCTCAAACCCCTTGTGACCCCTCCCCTCGCTACACAATCAGCGCAACAAAGGGGGGCTCTGCCCCCCTTCTAACCCCTCGGTTAACTATGTGGGTTAGTCGTGGAAAGAATATAACACAACTCAACAAAAAATTCCTTGAATAAGTTTAATACACAGTTTTCCCATGTCGTGCACCCACTCAATTTATTGAACCATGAACAAGTCATATTCAATTGGTGTTGTGTCGTAGGAAGCATATTAAGAGATCAAGTGTTGAGTTGTGATTTCTCTAGTATTAGTTATACTAACATTAAAAAAGCCTTCAAGATCAAGGTGGATGTATTTAGAGATGACATGGGCACAATTTTGATGAACACTAAAGCCATGTTAGATACCACTAGGAAATGTTTTCAATAACAATTAAAATTATTCAATATATGACCAAGAGATGTATGTGCTAGTTCAATATGTAAAAGAATGGTGACACTATTTGCTTGAAAAATACTATATTCCACACTATTCATAAGTCTCTCCAATTTCTCTAGACTTAGAGAATGATCGAGAAAGCGTGCCACATGAAGTTGATCACTTCTTTGTATCAATAAGACTCAAAGTAAATACTAAAAGGAAAACACAAACAAGGTTTTAAATTGCCTTTCAGTATCTCTAGTAATTGGATTGACTGATTGCAATAGTGTAGATTCAAAGTTTCCAAGAAAAGATATGCACACGATCTAGAATTTGTGTGCATCCATGTAGTGCTATAGAATTCTACATTGAACTCCCCAAAGGAAGAATTCCATGATTATATGCTAAAGGATGGAATGATCTAAAAGTTGAACACCAATTTTTTTCCTCAAGGATGTTATAGACTTACAATTGTTGCATGAAGCACACCATTTCAAGATATCAAGTCACTTTGGATTGGAGAAGAAAATCACCAATTTGTAGAGGTACTTCTATTGGCCAAAGATAATGTTGATGGTGGCAAAATTTGTGATGAGTTGTACAATTTGTTGCATATCCAAGCTAACCAATCAGACGCTAGGCAAGTACACCCCCTTTCTAGTTCCAAGTAGATTATGGGATGATTATCAAAAACCAATAAGGGAAATGGATATCTCATGGTAGTAACATATTGATTCACCAATATGTATGTGATGTTACCATGCAAGAAGATGGTTTCATCTTAAAAATCAACACAATATTCTTTGAAAAGGCATGGTCATCTTGGCTTACCATCAATAATTTTTGACAATGACAATAGATTCCTTGGTTACTTTTGGCAAACACTGTCGGTTATAATGTATGCTAAGCTAAAGATGAGTATTGCATAACACCCCGAGGCAAATGTTTAGATAGAGTTAATAAATCACACTTATGTATCTTTAATCATGAAGATACAAAGACTTGGGGTACTAACATCCTATACATACAACATAGTAATTACCACACACTACATCATATGCTAGGCACTTTATCCATTGAAGTGCGACTTATATTTTTTGCCATAGGATCCATTAGTTGTTTGAGGTATAATACACAAGGAATCTTCATGGATGAAAGCTCCCACACATAGGTGTGTTATAGGGTTTATAGTGTTGAAAAAAGTGTAATTAGGTTCGGTCTTCATAAATGTAATTTTGATCTTTGTATTTGTAAAACAAAAGAAGTATTATCTTTGTAAATTGTAAAAATGTGTTTCTTTCTCATTGCACAGGTCTATCACGTGTTGAAGTGCTATAGGAAAGTCAAAGAGTCAAAGAAAATGTTGAATAACCCTCCTTGGGAATATATCAAATGTATTTTAGTCACCAACAATATTAAGTAGCCCTCCAAATGACAAGCACAATCCTCTTCATCATGTCGGCCTGCAAAAATGAATTAAATAGGTAAAGAAGTCACGTTGGCTTTCCAAAAGCAGATACAACACTTCACTCTGTCATGTCGACTTATATACAAGGTTGACTACTATTTATATGTGGCTAGGGTCATCACAAAAAGATAGAATTTCAGACAAGTATCTCTGCAACTTCAGATGGGTACAAGATCTTCGATACCTCTGTAATCTCGGTGGTGATGACAATAAGTAATTATAGGATCTCCTCCTCAGTGGCACAGATCTTAGTGTAAGGTAATTACAGTCTCCAGAAATCACAGTCTTCTCCTCGGTGGTAGTTTGATGATACTGATCTCAGTGAAGGATGAAATCACAATCATAGTTTTGGTGATGAAGATGATCTCAGGGATCCCATTGTAGCATAAACAGTCTCTGTATAATTGGTGATGAAGATATTGGTACAAGGAACACTCAGTCATACACACTTGACATTTCTCTCTAAACATACGTATAGTATCGACATCTCGGTACATAGTCATGACCTTGGTAAAATAGAAATCATGATCTTAGTCATAATGAAGACAAGGTCATGATCCATATCTCGATGAAACTCTCATGCAGTATAGAGACCTCTTTGACATGGTGATTATCTTAATAAGATTGCGGCAATTATCTAAGTGAAGATGGAGCTATGGTGTAGCAGTAATGATCTCAATGTTGTGATGAATATGTCAATGAAGGTGCAGTAATGATGACCTCGGTGAAGCAACAATAATGATGATGATCTCAGCAGTGACGTAGAAGAGGATTGGTGTCTTGGTCTTGGAGTGGAATAATGGGTCAAGGATCATGGTATTGGTATTCGTCAATTGGAATCTCTATAAGAGTAATTTTGTGCGGGTTTTCCTATCCAAGAGGGAGAGTTTTTGGCCCTGGAAGAAAGCCAAAATTTTGTGTTCTTGTCTATTGCATTTTGATAACTATTTGATGAACTAAAGAAGACACACTCTAATAATAAGGAAAGATTGTACTAATAAGAAAAACCTCACAAATAGTTATCATGCTAAGAAGAATCTCATTAACTACACTTGCCTTAGATTCTTCAACATGGTATTATAGATAAGGTGTTGAAGTCAAAGGAAGGGCAACAAAAAGAGACATTCAAGGATCAACTTCAAGAAGGGCATCAAAGCAAGTTGAAGGGCGTTGTCAAAATTGGAGGATCAGTCTACAACAAGAGTATACATCAGCAAGGGTTTTTGTCTATGTAATAAAGGAGACAATCTACAACAACAAGATCTTTTATCTCCATAGTTATCATCAAAAGGCCATGAAGACTCTCATCAAGATGTCTACAAAGAAATGAAGCTCAAAGGACCTCAAAATCGAAGGCTACAACATATCGAAGAAGGTCAAAGTCCTAGAAACAGTCTTGATCTAAATTAGAAAAGAAGGCAAATTGAAGGCAATAAGGCATGGAACATCTTCAAAGGATCATCTCCTTGCCCTAGAAGAAGATCATCCAAGGAAACAACAAATCATCCTCATCAAAAGGAGAAACCTTTTCTATTGAGGAAAGGCTCTCTCATTTGTAAGAAAGTCATCCAATAAGAAGATCTAATATATCTTCTTCAACCATCATCAAATAAATCAAGGTGAAGATTTCATCTTCACATGAAAAGTATCTTTTCATTCTATAATCAAATTTGGTTAAATGAATTCATATTGCAAGGAAATCTATAGGTTGGATGGGTCATCAAGGTTCCTTACATGAAGAAGGAGGATAAACATAGTCCTCTAAATAGCTGAAGTCATTGAACATACCAAAAGGTCTCCTCTAAATTCATGAAAAGGGATACATATGAAATATCCCCTTATATAGCAATATTGGAGACATCAAAGAGATAAACTCATTCTATGAAGGTGTAATGAAGAAGGTCACATGAAATCTGATCTACATGGAAGTAAAGGTATCAAAGGATGTATGATATCTTCACAAGGTCTCATCTACAAGATCTAAGAAGGAACATAACCATCATTGATTCATAATTCAGTAGCAATCAAGGTAACACATATCCATGGGATAAGAAAGTTACCTAATTCGACAACTTATGGTCTCTATGCTAAATAGAGTAAGACAAGTTGATGGCAAAAGTATTGAAGGTTAAAAGAAATCAAACATGTGCAGAAAGGAAAGGCAAGTTTGGTCCTCAAGAAAGAAGAATAAGTATAGCTAAGGTTCAATGCTATGGAAAGATTATAGAAATAAGCTCATATCAGTAGAAAGATGGAGGAAGATGATGAAAAGGGGCCAAGGAAAGGGGAGTAACAAATCTCTATTATGAGTAAGATGGTATCCCTCTCAAAAGGGCCCTATCATTGTAGGTTTTAAGCCCGTACAGAAGTTACTTGCATACGAATTCTAAAACAAAAAAAATAAACAATGCGAGAGCATAACACATAAAACACACATACACAGAGATTTTCCCCTGGATCCCAAAATCGGGACTACTAGCTTGATTTTTCATTATTTTCCTTTCAATGTTACAATACATCTTTATAGATGCCGAAGCATTCAATACCATGGACTGAAAACCATCGTGTCCAAAACCATGGACTGAAAAACATTGCGTCCAAAACCATGTGTGAAAATCATGCACAAAACCATAGGTAGGTCTGCCCAATATAATATAGGGTCCAAAAACAAAATTTTCCGGGGCACTACCCTGAACCCCATAGAGTGGGGTTACTTGCACCCCTCAAAACCCCTATGAACTCCCCGCTATGTAATTGGCGCAACCGGCCCCTTCTAACCCCCTGGTTAACTACGTGGGGTAGTCATGGAAAGAATATAACACAACCCAACATTCTCCCACTTGTTGTTTTCTTTCCACAGGGGGCCACAAGAGAGCTTAGTCATTTATCTAGCCATGCAATGCCCATTGTTTCTCTACACCAAGAGAACTTCTCAGAGCTCACAGATTTTGTCAATGCATCTGCAGTATTCTTCAAAGTGTCCACCTTTACCAGCAACACCTTTTTGTCTTCTATCATATCCCTCACAAAGTGATACTGAACATCAATGTGCTTTGTCTTTGAATGATAAGCAGGGTTCTTTGCCAAGAAAATTGCACTTTGGCTGTCACAGTCTATCCTTATAGCTCCCTATACCAACCCCATACTTGAACACATCTCTGCAACCAAACGGCTTCCTTGCTTGCATAAGTGGCTGCCATGTATTCTGCCTCTGTAGTTGATAGTGCCACTACAGATTGTTTCTTACTCATCCAACTAAATGCACCTCCAAATAGGTTAAACACATATCCACTTGTAGATCTTCTTTGATCCAGATCTCCAGCCTAGTCCGCATCAACAAAACCACGGATATTGAAAACTCTGTCCAATCCTGGTATTCCTTGGTAGTACAAAACATAATCACTAGTGCCACACAAGTACTTGAAAACCCGCTTCACTGTTGTCCAATGCTCCTTCCCTGGTTTTGACATAAACCTGCTCAATACTCCCACTGCATGTACAATGTCTGGTCTAGTACATACCATCACATACATCAGGCTACCAAATGCACTTGCATATGGAACATGGGACATATCCTCTTCCTCTTCTTGTGTCTTGGCAGATGACTTTACACCTACATGAATAGGAACCTTCACCGGTTTACTATCCTGCATATTAAATCTCTGCAATATTGTCTCAACATACTTCCTTTGGTTTAACTAGAGCTTCCTCTTTGCCCGATCTCTTTTAATTTCCATGCCCAAAATATAGTTTGTAGCACCAAGATCTTTCATGTCGAATTGGGAGGACAATTGGGTCTTCAAATCCTCAATAATTTCTTTGTCATTTCCAACCAACAACATATCATCCACATATAAGACCAGATAAATAACACGGTCACCAATTAATTTAAAATACACACAATGATCTGCTTTGCTTCTGGTGAAGCTAAGTCCCTGTATATATGTATCAAATTTCTGATACCACATCCTTGGTGACTGTTTTAACCCATACAAAGAATTTTTTAACTTGCATACCAGTTCTTTCTCACCATTCACCGCAAAACCTTCAGGTTGCTTCATGTAGATCTCCTCTTCCAAATCTCCGTGAAGAAATGTTGTCTTCACATCCATCTGTTCGACCTCAAAATCAAAAGCAGAAACTACAAATAAAAGTAATCTAATAGAAGTTACCTTGGCAACAGGAGAAAAATATCACCAAAATCAATTCCCAGCACCTGGGAATAACTTTTTGCTACCAATCGGGCTTTGTATTTCTCCACCTTTCCTTCTGCATTTGTCTTCTTCTTGAACACCCATTTGCTACCAATGGGTTTCCTTCCAGCCGACAACTCCACTAGATCCCAAGCCTTATTTTTTTGCAAAGATTACATTTCATCAACCATGGCCTTTTTCCAAAGTTTTCCATCCTCTGAATCTATTTCTTCCTTCACAGTTCTGGGATCATCATCAGTAATAGATAAAGAAAAATTTGAACAAAAAGCAATCTGGTTGCCTTCTTTCTCGAACCGATCTTCTCACACCCGTAGTTTGTGGCTCTTCATCTTCTAATTCCTCCTCTGCTGTAGAGTCTGATTCTTACTCCTTTAGCTCAAACTCTATTTTCTTAGGTACCTTTGGTTGGACTTCATGTTTAATAACATCTTTCACCTCTCTGAACACCACATCTCGGCAGTACACAACCTTCCTTCTTACTGGGTTCCAAAGCTTATAACCCTTTAAACCATCCTTATACCCAATAAAGATGCACTTTTTAGATTTCCTATCCAACTTGGTTTGTTTCTCTTTTGGAACATGTACATATGCAACACATCCAAAACCCTCAAATGTGAAAGAGAGGGTTTCTTACCAGTCCATACCTCTTGTGGAGTCTTATCCTCCAACGCTGATGAAGGTGATCTGTTGACCAGGTAACATGCTATCTCCACCACCTCTGCCTAGAATTCTTGTCCTAACCTGACATCACTGAGCATTATTCTTGCCCTTTCCATCAACACATTTTTCATTATTTCTGCAACTCCATTTTCCTAAGGTGTATATGGAGTAGTCTTCTTCTGTGCTATACCACACTTCTTACATAATTCTTCAAATTCCTTACTCCAAAATTCTCCACTGTTATCAGGGGAAACTCACCCAATTCTGCTTTCCATATACACAATTTTCACAGAAATCAAAATCCAGAGAGCTATTACTCATACCTTCTACCATACCTTTACCATGAAGTATTCAAAGGCCCTTCTCTCCAATATGTCCAAGCCTTTGATACCACAACATGGTCTTCTCTCTAGAGACCACTAGATTTTCTATTCCATTTTCAAGAACCACGGAATTGTTGCACCCATTAACAACAGTGCTACCTTGCAGCTTGTACAAAGTTCCAATCCAAACTTCTCGCATCAATACCAGTGCTCCCTGAACCATCTTGCAGGTATCCTTCTCAAACATTATTTTTACACCTACATCATCCAGCGTGCTTACAGAAATCAGATTTCTGGCCAATGCAGGAATATGTAGAACACGTGGAAGTGTTCTAACCCTTCCACTTTCCAACTTCGACTTTACTTTTCCACGACCAACGATTCTAGACTTCCTATCATCCCCCAAGAAGACATCACCACCATCGTATTTTACATACTCACAGAACCACTCTCTATGGGGGTGAAGTGAAAGGATGCACCTGAGTCAATCAACCATGCCTCATGATCTACATGTGTACTTGAAGAAGCCAAGTACACATTCCCACCTTCATCTGAGATGGTTTTCACCTCTGTAGAAGGAGCATCATCAGATCCCTTTCCTTTATCAGGAGCTTTATATTTACAGTCCCTTTTATAATGCCCTTCCTTTTCGCATTTCCAGCACACCACCTTTACAGGTTTTCCTGGAGATTTAGATCTCCCTCTAGATTTAGATCTCCTACTCAATGACTTATTTTTGTTTCTGTTCTGGGACCGTCCTCATACAAACAAGGCATCACCATTCTGACTCTCCATATTTTTCCATCTCATCTCCTCCATCAGTAAGGATGAGTTTACTTCATCAAACTGCAAGGAAGTTGCATTGCTACTTATTGCATTAACCGGACTATCCCACGAATCTGGTAGAGAACACAACAAACTCATGCACTTATTTTCATATAAAATTTTAATATCAATAGATTATAATTGACTTACCACAGTATTAAATGTGTTCAGGTGCTCTGTCACCGAATCTCCATCTTTCATCCTCAGGTTATACAAATTTTTCCGTAGGGACAGTTTATTCACCAGAGACTTAGATTTGTACAAAGTCCCTAACTTCTCCCACAAAGCCTTCGCCATAGCTTCCCCTGGTACATTCAGCAATACTGAATCTGAGACACATAATTGTATTGTGCTCTTTTCCTTCTGATCCAACTTCTTCCGAACACTCCCGTTGTTTAGTACCTGGATCTACCGCGATCCATTGATCTTTATCCACCAACAAGTCCTCCAAATTGAGTTTCCACAACTCAAAACTCTGACCATTAAATTTCTGAATCTCTATCTTTCCACTGCATGCCATCTTCTTTTACTACCATAATCAATCTTGCAGATCTCCCACTGAGCAAGGTCTACCACAGGCCCGAGCGAAACCCCTCAGCAATAAAGGCATCCCCTTGAAGCCAAAACAACTTCGATACCAAATGTAGATTTTAACCCCATACAAAAATTACCTGCATACAAATTCTAAAACACGGAAAATAAACAATGCGAAAGCATAACACATAAAACACATATACACAGAGATTCCCCCTGGATCCCAAAACTGGGACTACCAGCTTGATTTTTCATTATTTTCCCTTCAATGTTACAATACATATTTATACATGCCGAAGCATCCAATACCATAGATCGAAGACCATCGCATCCAAAACCATGTGCGAAAATCATGCACAAAACCATAGGTAGGTCCGCCCAACCTAATATAGGGTCCAAAAACAAACCCCATATGACCCCCTCGCTACGAAATCGGCGCAACGAAAGGGGGGGGGGGCACTCCGCCCCCCTTCTAACCCCTCGGTTAACTACATAGGCTAGTCATGGAAAGAATATAACACAAGCTCATATCACTGGAAAGATGGAGTAAGCTGACGAAAAGGGGCCAAGGAAAGGAGGAGTAACAAATATCTACTATGAGTAAGATGGTATCCCTCTCAAAAGGGTCCTATCATAAGCTCTTAAATCTTGTGTTATAAATATGACCATGATAATAAGATGCATTGTAGCATCATGGAATCATTAGAACTCGTGAAATCACCTCTGGGAACCTCTGTGGACATTGAAGGAAAGGAAGGAGTCATCCAGGACAAGGCTCATCATACATCAAGTCAAAAAGGAAACATCTTCCAGATAGGAGATATACAATATCCTCACGATTATTTGATGGAGTCGTCCTTGGAGGGTTCATTAATATAGAGAGGAAGCAAGTGTTTCATCAGAAACTCCAACTTGTGGAATTCATGGATGATGTTAAGGTGACATAAAAGAAGAAGAGGATCAAGGGGTTGAAGACACTTCAATCAAGGAAGTTGTTGGAAGAAGCCTAGATGACCTAAAGGAAAAATAAGGTATGTATGCTTGTGCTTAATATTATAATGTCATGTCGTATGGTTGCAGGTAACATGGATCATTAATTCTATCTTAAGAAGCATGTTCAAGAGAAATAAGATCTCCTCCTCTGCAAAGATGCAGGAAGGCATAAGACAAACTAGATGAAATTAACATAATATGCCCTCATGTGAAGTATGAGGTGGTTGACCACAATTAATAAACTCTGATTGAAAGCACTTGGGAATGGAATGTGTGAAGAAGGAAGATATCATGAGATATGCAACCCTGATGAAGGTGATTATCATCCAAAAGACTAAGAAGACTTAACTAGAAAATCTCCTGGAAAAATAGGAAGACTCTGATCGAAAATATGAAGACCCTTGACAATGTATATCTATGGGAGATATGTCAACATGTATGCAAGATGATGATACCTACAGGAAAATGTCATGATGAAGAGCCATCTTGTAAGGTATGATTTGATTTAATATGATGTTTTGATTTCTTGAATAATATCTAGATAAGTTCATGCAGGGCTACTCAAACAAGAGTTGTAAATACAAGTGCAACTAGCATTCAAATGGTGGATATAAGAAGCACGATGAGAAAGAAGTAGTCATATGATGAAGTTTCCAGATATGAAGAAGGCCACTTTCCATGAAGAAAGGAATGACATGACAAACTAAGGAGGAAAGTGATCGATGGATATTTCCCTACAAGGAAGAAGCTCAACTGAATTTCATGACATCAAGGAGAGAAGTTGATCAAGCAACTGAAGGACCCATGAAGAATAAGTTGATGATGTGTTGAAGAGTCCCTAGCTAAGAGGGAGGTCTGACAAGTTCCCGATTAAAAGGGAGCTTGGGAAAGTTCTTAATCAAAGGGAGCTTGGGTACATTCCTTCAAGGAATGGGAATATCTTCCCTAGTTGAGAGGGAGAGAGAGACATAACATTCTTGTCTTCACTTTGGAAGAAAGAATGGAGGATTGGGTAATCATCTAGCATCCGATGCTCTTTGAGGATGTATAGGGAATCCAAGACAAGAGTAGGAAAGAGGAATGATATTCTTTGAGGGATGGGAACCCAAGATAAGAATAGTACTAAAAGGTCATACTAAGTGAACACCCAGGTGGGTATGTACTTTGAGAGACAATGATAAAGGTGTCTATAGTCATTGGTCTTGCCAACATCATGCTATGATCTACTAAGTGATAGATTTGTCAGTCAAGGCCTTGCCGTGGAAACAATGTTGGTTACTGTGATGCTATATAGATGGGTTACCAATCTGATTCTTCTTATGAGAAATTATTCAGATTGAGAATGACCAAGTACCATTATGAATACCTCCCTAGTTAAGAGGGAGTGTTGAAGAAAGTGTAACCAGGTTCAGTCTTCATAAATGTAATTTTGATCTTTGTACTTGTAAAAGAAAGAAATACTATTTTTGTAAATTGTAAAAACGAGTTTCTTGCTCATTGCATAGGTCTAGCACATGTTGAAGTGCTATAGGAAAGTCAAAGAGTCAAAGAAAATTTGAAGAACCCTTATTGGGTATATATCAAATGTATTTGAGTCACCAATAATGTCAAGTAGACCTCCAAACGACAAACACAATCCTCTTTGTCATGGCGGCTTGCAAAAATGAATTAAATAGCTAAAGAAGTCATGTTAGCTTGCAAAAAGGAGACACAACACTTCTCTTTGTCATGTCGGCTTATATACAGGGCTGACTACTATTTATATGCGGATAGGGTCATCACAAAAAGATATAGTTTCGGACAAGTATCTTTGCAACTTCGGATGGGTACAGGATCTTAGATACCTTTGTAATCTCGGTGGTGATGATAGTAAGTAATTACAAGATCTCCTCCTCAGTGGCACAAATCTCAGTGCAAGGTAATTATAGTCTCCAGAAATCACATTCTCCTCCTCAGTGGTAGTTTGATGATACTGATCTCACTGAAGGATGAGTCACAGTCATAGTTTCGGTGATGAAAATGATCTCAAGGATCCTATTATAAGACAAACAGTCTCAACGTAATTGGTGATGAAGATCTTGGTGCAAGGAATTCTCAATCATACACACTCGGCATTTCTCTCTAGACATAGGTACAATCTCGGCATCTCGGTACAAAATCACGATGAAGCGAACAAAGTTCGTTCTTCAAGTTAAATACTCCAGAAAACTTGGAATATGTAGATATCCATTGAGATACAAGATTATATATTAAATGTATAAATAAGGATGATGCTGCAAATGAGAATGAGAGGCTTGCTTATATATTAGGCAGTGCCTCTTCATGGAAGGTCATGTCCCATTTAGACATGCCTCTCCATTACTAATTACTAATTAACTAATCATTATTACAATTATCCTCATTATTTATATTTATATTATTTATATATATTTTATTCGTAACATTTCCTTCCTCCTCAAAAAAACTTTGTCCTCAAAGCTTGTTGATGCAAAAGGCTTGATCTCCTTTTTAGTTTCGAATATATTCTTGTCTCGACACTATCACCTTTGTTGATACAAGTTGATATGATATTCTAAGTGACAAACAAAACTATCGCACTGAGAAGGGATAAGACCATCCTAGATTAATTTTCTGTGAAATATTCTGATCACTCGAATTTCGTAACGAATTGTCATCATAGGACCAGATTGAGTTTACATCAATATTCTTTGGAACATCAATTTGTTGTTTCTATTCTGAATGGTCCTGATGCGTAACTTGGTTGAATTAGCTACTCTCATGATTCAGATGTCGATAGGGAACTATTTTTGTTTTAATTTCCCTTATTAGGTGTGTGGAATGTTTTTGATTTCCTTTTGGTACTATGGTTGTTGAGTTAGGTACACAATCTTCATATGGAATTTTCATCATTTGGATTGTAACATGTGAGTGTGTTTTTCCTTCAACTGATTGATCCTCTTCTTGAGTTCTGCTATTGATTGGTTTAGTATTTGTTTCTTTATCTTCAACTGGGGATGTTACGACTGGCGACTTCGATACTTCCTCTTGAATATAATGTTCTAACTTGTTTTTTAACGACTTCTTGTCCTTCCTAAGATTATTAATTTGCATTAGTAATTTTTCGCTATGATTCTTAAGTCGCAAAACTTCTTCATCTCTATCAACATTGATTTTGTCAATTTTATTTTGCAATTTTGTAGTACTTTTTTACCTTCTTGAAAAATTACTTTTGAAATATCTTCTATGTCTTCTGGTATCACTGAATTCAACTTCACTGTTAGATCTTGTAGCGTTATTTTCTTCTTTTTGTAAGAAAATGTTAAAACTTCTTTTTCGTATTCAGGATGAAGGAACCAAGGGTTTCCATCCAGGGTGAACCCAAAATAATGTCACCTTGATCGCTCCATAGGGTTTGAACTAAGAAGTGTGATATAAATGATCCTCAATCTTTAACTATAAATTGGTTAGGTCATATTTTTTGTTGCCAAAACAGTTTATTTTTTTGATTATATTTGACTCCGGGATCACTAATTGGTTTGTGATTTTAGGGGTTATATAATTTTTATTTTTGGCAGGTGAGGTAGCAATAGTGACATCTTTTCCCGCAATGGACCCTTTAATTCTAAATAGCACTGAAGCATAATTACGTGAGGTATTTGGAAATCTTCCTTCAATTCCAAATCAGACTCCATTTGTGTTTATCGAGTGGACTTAGGTTTTTTTTTTAAATATATTTTTTTTGAAGTCCTTTTTTTTTTTTCTATATATATAATAAATTATATTATATAGTGATTAAATATTAATTAGTTAGATAATATATAATTATAAATTATATAACCATATATATATATAGATATAGATATATTAACTAGTCAACGAAGATATGTGATGGTTGGAAAGGGGCAATTAGGAAGAAACAAGACAATGGAGGATAGAGTGATGAAGCAGACAATGACCTACGGTCATCGGGAACAATTTACAGCGACGATTCCGGTGGGAGGGGACAGGTCGACGATGGATAGGAATTGTTGGAGGGTGTGGCGTGAACAGATAGCGACAATAGAGGGAAGAATTTCATGACGCTGGGAAGGCGGTCCGGCTGGATGTTCTCGGTGTTTAAAATAGTGCTGTGGTTGTGTATGGTTATGTCTAGGCTATAGATGCGCGTTGTGGACGGGGCAGAGTGCAAAGGGTAATGCAGTGGCAACGCCACAGGAAATTGGAAGGCAAGTCAAGGTGATTAGAAGGGTGGTATTGGCCTATGGCCGATGGGGCATAGGTGATTGCAAGTGGCGTTGGCGTGCAGTCGAGATGAGGCTTCGATGGCTAACGACTATTGACATGAGGTGAAAACGAGCAAGGTAGCGGTCGTTCGGGCATTGTCCTCGGCGTTCACGGTGGCTGTGTCGTCGTTAGTGTTTATGGAGGCGCAATAGATACATTGTTAAATATATTTTGTTTATATATATATATTTTATCTTGACCTTAATTTTTTATTTTTAATATATAATATTTCCTATATATATATATTTTTAAATGGCTAAAGGCCTATTGGTGACGATAGAGAAACTCCAATTTGTGTAGCGAATGCTTCAGTCACAACGAGAAGAAGGTTGACGATTTTTATGGCCAAAGACTTGGGTCAGAAAATGAGACTCTTGTGTAGCAGTTAAGCTTGCCAGAGGATCAAACGACTCTGATACCAAATGAATTGAACAAAGTTCATTATTCAAGTTAAATACTCCAAAAGACTTGGAATATGTAGATCTCCATTGAGATACAAGATTATATATTAAATGTATAAATAAGAATGATGTTATAAATGAGAATGAGGGGCCTGCTTATATACTAGGCAGTGCCTCTTCATGGAAGGTTATGTCCCATTTAGACATGCCTCTTTAGTACTAATTACTAATTAACTAATCATTATTACAATTAAACTCATTATTTATATTTATATTATTTATATATATATTATTCGTAACACATGATCTCGGTAAAATAGCAATCATGACCTCAACCATAATGAAGACAAGGTCATGATCCATATCTCGATGTAGCTCTCATGCAGTATAGATACCTTGTTGACATGGTGATGATCTCAAGAAGAGTGCAACAATTATCTAAGTGAATATGGAGCTATGGTGCAGCAGTAATGATCTCACTGTTATGATGGATATCTCAATGAAGGTGCAGTAATGATGACCTTGGTGAAGCGGCAGTAATGATGATGATCTCAGCAGTGACAAAGAAGAGGATTGGTGTCTTGGTCTTGGAGTGACATAGTAGATCAAGGGTTATGGTCTTGGTATTCGTCAATTGGAATATCTATAAGAAGATTTTTGTGTAGGTTTTCCTCTCCAAGAGGGAGAGGTTTTGGCCCTGCCAGAAAGCCATCATTTTGTGTCCTTGTCTCTTGTATTTTGATAACGATTTGATGAACTAAAGAAGACACTCTAATAATAAGTAAAGATTGTACTAATAAGAAAAACCTCACAAATAGTTATCATGCTAAGAAGAATCTCATAAAATACACTTGCCTTAGATTCTTCAACATATAGACCACATTTGAAATATTCATTAAGAAGTTCATTATGAAAATTTCAAATTTGAAATCCTATTGTAGCAACTGGAAATTGTTTTTCTAATTGTTAATTAATTTAATAATTTATCTGCTACGACAAATACCAAATAATTCACATTGCAACCTTCACAAATAAAACTATGGAAGAAAATAGCGTTGGAAACTGAGAAAATTCTAGAACACACACACAAAAATTAACACAATTATTTTTGGACAAATGTCCCCGGAAAAACCCAACTTGGGAAAACTGGTGCAACAACTGAGGGTTTTCTTATGATGCAACAATGATAAATTCTGAGTACAATCTAGGTGTCGAATATTGGCTATCCTACAGAGAAAATACTGGAAAAAATATCCTGAGGGAGATTACCCTGACTCCGAGCAATCCCGAGATTTGACCACCACTAAAAAGCAAGTCGTCCAACTGGGCCTGTGCAAGCTCTGTGTCAACCTAAAGTTGTCTGCCACACATTCTTTCCGAATCATCTGCTAATCAAGACATCTTGCCTGCTGCTGACTAGGAAGACAATTCTCTGGCACTCTAGAATCCCTGCCCGACCTATAGAACTATAAAACGTCTTCCTTCCTCAACAAATCGAACTGCCCAAATGAAGCTCCTACATTGCCTTTCTGCCGCTTCCTCAAAAAATTTCGACCTTTCTCTACAATGCACTTCACCAGATCTGGAGAACTTCGTTCGGCCTCATTGTATCTACCCCTCTGTCTCTGCTTCCTTACTAAAGCTCAAACTCTTTCAGCACTGCTGGCTCTATAGAAAATCAAAATCTCCAAGGAATCGATCTCTGTGTGGTTCTCACAAGTGTGTTCAAGTGTGTGTTATCTATCTACCCATCGACTTCTTCTTATAATCCTTTGTTGAACCTCCAATGACGAATATTAAAACTTAATCAAGGGCCCAGATTAATTCCTTGTCGACCTGTGTGAGTTTCTAAATGATTCACACCTTATCTTAATTCATATTGATTAAATAACCAATTTTCCTAAGTTTAGACTTAAGAAACATTAAAAAATAAGTTAATAATCTAATTGAGACACTTCTAGGTGGAATTTCTAGAAACGACTTATGGGTTATGGAGAACACCTGTTTCTAGCATGTCCACAAAGTTTCAAGACTAGAACACCTTCGACCCTACACAAACTAACATTCAAGAGACTTTGCACAAAAATTAGTGGAAGTGCAAAGCATCAATTTTGTATAGGAGATGGTTTGGGTTTATCTTTAGAAGGAACACTACAAGGAGAAATACATGAACACCGAGTTCCTTAGATATGGCCCTTATGACATTCAAGAGCATATTAGAGAGAATGCATTCAAGCTGGATTTACTAGTGTGCATGGCTATTTATCTAGTCAATGTAGATCACCTAAAGCTCTGCAAAATATCCATGTTGGATGCTATTGATGAAGAATTTTTTTGTGTTTGCTTATGAAGAGTTGGTTTTATAAATTGGTGTAGAGCTTGAAAGAGACAAGGCTCAAGCCCAAAGACCAAACAAAGAGCTTTATAAATATAATGGATTGGACTAAATGGCTCTTGCTCCAAGTTGGCAATTGGTACAACTTATAGTAGATTCACATCAAGTTTTCTCCACTGGAAGGATAAAAGTTAGAGACCAAAAACTCCTAAGTAGGGAGTTTTGACGCATATAATAAGAAAAAAATGCACGAAGTTTGGATGGACCAGTGGTGTAGGAGAAATATTCAACCTAAAGTCTTGTCTAAGCACACAAGCATGTACATGATAGTAGCTATTATGTGCAATGATTGGAGTACATAATAAGTTGTATTACTTTATAGTTAGTATTGCATAGGAGTTTGCTGCCATGTAGGTGTAAATACTACACATAAGATCAAGTGCAACCATGCAGATTGTATATTTTACATAGAACTTGGAAATAAAAGATTGCACAAGATTGTTACCAAGAAGCTCACTTGACACCAAAAATCGCCACATTTTTTTCTCTTTACGTATTAATCTTCCAAATATGTAGAACTAAGATCAAGATGTGAACATATGAGTTGCACATTGTTATGCTTCTTCACATTCCCTTACATTGTATTAATATTATTTATATTCCATCCTTCAATATAATTAGGTTGGACATTACACATTGTTAGCTTGAAAACTTAATGTTGTTTTTAATCATGATGTATTTATTTATGTTAATGGAATACCAAAAATTGATGTTTTCTTGCAATTTATCATGTCAATAATGTATGTTTTCCTATAAATTATCGCCTATAGTTTTATGGCTCAAATAATTTCTCCATAACCATAACATTGTGTGTAACAAAGATTTTCATTTTCATTGTCATGTTTGTGCTTAATATTGCTAAGTGTAATATTGTTTGTAGTAATTCTGGTAAGAAGATACTTCTTAACTTCTAAACATTGCTATATTTTTTAATTATATAATCCCTACCAAAGGTATTGAAATTCATTAATAATTTCTTTACAATAATTAATGTTTATACATGTACTTTTATTCGAGGCATCACTTAAACTTCTTTTGACATATATCTCTCACTCATATCTTCTTCAACTTCAACTCTAATTCTTTTATAGGGATGTATTTCTTGCCAATGTGTAAATGGCAACATGAGCCTTAATGTTGTATAAGAATTGTTTCAATTTAAAATATTTGACCCTTAAAAAGCCATGTCACCTAGCCCTCATCAAAGATGTGTGCCTTTTCTTTTTGGAAATCTAATAGAGCATTTTCCTCATCCCTTCTCATGTAAGGTGTCTATAGTAGGCTAAGAAATGGTATACCATATAAAATGACTTTCTTTTCTTTTGAGATGGAAGATATATATTTTCTTTGTGATTTTCTAGTCCATTTCCTAGAAGAATCTAATCATTAATTTGGTGTTTCTCCTTCAACTTGGAGCATGTGATCATTGTCAACATTAGACATATGAATTTGATCCTGCAAGCTTCTCATTGTGAACCAATTCCTCATGAGGAATCGACTTTAACAACCTTTGCTGTTCATTATTGGAATTTGGATGAAGCTCCTTCTCTTAATAATGGCTTCTTTTATATGTTCTCTTAGTTCATAGAATTCTAGGCACCTTGATAGGTAAGTGTCCAAGTTTTTCATAGGCCACAAAGTTCAACCCAAAACTTTGGTACCACACTATAATGCATACAATAATTACTCTAGAACGAGGTGGCAAATATATTGTTTCTTCTCGAGTTCTCCATTTGGCTTTTAATATAACAACAAAACTATATGAGTAGGATGTATGTTTCCAATTCTTCAAAATGAAAAATTGAATAAGAAACCATGAATTGTCCATGCTTCTACACATGTATTATTTATGGACACTAAGTAATAGAACCAAAACAAAGATCAAAATACTATAACTTTCTATAAAACCTCAAAAGTTCCTCAAACAACAACCATATAAATTCAATCCATAACAGTACAATCTTCAAGCATCAATAATAACAATTTCCCAAGGAATATTTTACCATGCAGTGATAGACGTCCTCTAACAAAGCCACCATTGCACTAATAGGGGAAACGTGTTACAAGGCATCTACTTTACAATTAAAAGCATAAACAAACAACATAATTTAATGTACAACAATGAAATTCAAACCCCTTGCTAGACCTAAGTAGATCAAAGGAAATGTTAAGCTAAACCAAAATCCTACTAGAAGTAACCAAAACAAACTAGAACAATTACAACTTTAGTCAACCTAAAAGAAGACATACCCATAGTAATGCAAGCACCTTGAAAACCTGAATTGATTCAAAGTTATGATCCCCATTTGCTAGCCACAAAGACAACAAAGATTGGAAGTAATGCCTATTGTATCAATGAATTCCTTTACTTCATCCCTTTCTAGTCATCCTCAACTAAAAAGATCGAACCAACAACCTTCAAAATCATCACTCATTTATGTAAAAGCTTATCATCTAAGAATGCTAACAACAAAGTGTGATACCACCAATAGCCCAAATGGGAATAATGAAATGGAATGTCAAACCAAAAATAGTGATGACCAAGAAATTAAATCCTTTCCACTTTCCAATAGCCTATTTCATAAATAAGTTTTCCTTCAAATTTATCACACATTGCCCCATATATTTTCCTTCCAATTCTACCATTTTGTTAAAATCTCATAAGATTTTTCTCTTTTATTTCTCTTTTATTATAGCTTTACATCATAATAATTAAAAAATGATTTTGAATATTTAACCTTCTCTAATGATCCCCATTTATTTTATATAAATAAGTTTGCTTTCAAATTTATCACACTGCCACACATATTTTCCTTCAAATTCTATCATTTTATTTCAATATTTTTTTAAATATCTCATAAGCTTTTGCCCCTTTGTTACAACTATGGATCATAATAACATTTTTTTGTTTGAATATTTAACATTCCTTAATGATCCCTATTTATTTAATCTTTCTGGTGGAGAGGTTTGTCAGGAATCATGCTGAGGGGAAAAATTTCAGTTTGGAGTGGAGTGGAGGTAGGAAGATTACAAGAAATTTGCCTAGGGGACAGGGGGGCCGTATTATTTGATCTGGACCTTGGAGTTGATGTCTTTGGCTCTACTGCACCCAATAATATCAATAAAGAAGAACATCAATACCAATCTCTGGTTGGATGGCGTATTATACACAAGAATTAAAGAAATGTGGAAATCTTGAGCATCATAGCAAGTGACATGGAAGACTTGGGAGTCAAACTCGAGGCATTGCACCTTCTTGTTTCCAACTATAAGAAGGGCATTGAAGGCTATCATTCGAAGGGGTGGATTGCCACCTTCAAGGGAAGCTGGACATGTTGCTGCAAGAGATTATTTACATTGAGGTGGAAAACAACACCTCTTCTACAATAACTAGTGTCTAACCAGCTTTCTTAGCTCACTATACTGAATAGGGAATGAAAGCATGCTTCAGAGAGATTTTATTTATTCTCGCATGGCATTGGTTATATCAGTAACAGTCTTGAATATTTTGGCATGAATATAAAAAGAGGAACTGTTAGATGTCTTCTATGGATAGCTTACAGTTTCGTGAGTTGGTGTGCTTCAATCTACAGGATCATATCCCCTCACATTTTTGTACGTATGTAAAAAATTTCCTTGGGCACGATTAACATAATCTCTTTTGCCTTGGCAAAAGAAAAAGCTAAGATGAAAAACGAGAAGAAACAATAACTACAAACAAGCGGAATTTGGATATAGAAGCAATTACTTTGCCAAAAGAAAATGCTAAGATGAAAATGAGAAGAAACAATAACTACAAACAAGCGGAATTTGGATATAGAAGCAATTACTTTGCCAAAAGAAATGCTAAGATGAAAATGAGAAGAAACAATAACTACAAACAAGGAGAATTTGAATTTGAATATAGCATTGGTTATATCAGTAACAGTCTTGAATATTTCGGCATGAATATAAAAAGAGGAACTGTTAGATGTCTTCTATGGATAGCTTACAGTTTCGTGAGTTGGTGTGCTTCAATCTACAGGATCATATCCCCTCACATTTTTGTAAGTATGTAAAAATTTTCCTTGGGCACGATTAACATAATCTCTTTTGCCTTGGCAAAAGAAAAAGCTAAGATGAAAAACGAGAAGAAACAATAACTACAAACAAGCGGAATTTGGATATAGAACCAATTACTTTGCCAAAAGAAAATGCTAAGATGAAAATGAGAAGAAACAATAACTACAAACAAGGAGAATTTGAATATAGAAGCAATTATATTTGAAAAGCAATCCTCTAATAAAAGAACGATACGTAATGAAGAGGAAGGATGCAGAAAATCAAGAAAAGGTGAACACGCAAAATGAAGACCCTTGCCAAAGAATGGATACAGTAAATTGAAACAGAATTATCACCCGAATTAGCCGAGCATGGCAACATGATCACACCAAAAAAAATACTTGATTCCTATTGAATAACCACACTCTGCAAGCACCGTATCTGTTTAGTATATAAAATCTAAACTTGCATAATGTTCAAAATTAATTCAAAAACAGCATTAAGTTCAATTACAGTTTTAAAAAACAGCCCAGTCTGAACTGGAATCAGCCGGTTGGACTGAGCGCATTATTGAACCGGCCGGCTGACTGAACTGGAGGGCTGGTTTGGTACCTAACCAGTACAAACTGGCCCTAACCAGCTGGTCAGATCTCACATGCGGAGGGAGTCCGAGACCCACGGTGGTGGTTTTGGAGGAAACCAGGGGCTGTTTCCTTCCCAAAACAATCCCCCGTTGGCTATAAAACCAACCCTCCCCCTCCTAAACCCTAAATCCAAACAAAAATTCTAACTCAATCTTAGCAATGCTGGCAATCAACGGTAATGTTAAATTCTTAAAGTTCTAACCTTACCATTAATTGTTACAGGAAGTTTGAGAGTGGTTCCAACCTTATTGGACTTCATATGGAGAAAGTAGAATTTCATATCCCACTCAGCAGACTTAACAATTTTCAGGATTGTAGGATTGGTAGGATTGCAACATTTTTATTGAATTCTATTGTGTATGAGGATATGCGGTTGTCAGTTGGTATTTAATCAAGAGCATGAAACCCCTTATGTACCTTGATGTTGGCGCTATTGATTGTTGAACTCCTCTGATGTTTGTGGTATTGATTGTTGAACTCCTCTGCCATTGCCTTAACAAAAGCATACCCTTCACTCAAACCAAAATAATTGGTTAGGTATGTTAAGCTTTTTCTACCATACTATAAGGTTGAGGAGATGAAACTAGATTCACTCAAACCAAAATCATTGGTTAGACATGTTGAGCTTTTTCAATTTCTACCAAATTATAAGGTTGAGGAATCTGAGGAGTGTGAAGACTTTGAGCTAGATGATGTTTATGTAGTTCATTTAATGATCCCATTTCTAGTAGTGTGATGAGTTTTGTGAGTGATCATGTTGATCAATGGTTTGTAGCAGACTAGTGGCCCAGTAGCTTGTAGGATGTTTTGACTATTTAGTGCCTCATTGATTATGTAATTTGTTGCTAATATGTATTGCACTTGTTGCTATTTTGATATATTCACCCTTGCATGCTATACAAATAAGAAAACCTTGCATATTTGGTCTCTGCTAGTTGGGAATCTTAAAAATAAAATTTCCATTAAAAATAAATTATTTTGTATTTAAAAACCAGTTCACTGAATCCGGTTTGAAACCCGGTTTGATAGGTGGCTGGTTCAAAGACCAATTCTGGTTTTTAAAACTATGATTTCAGCAGACCATCAAATGTTGAAAACAAGGCAAGTATATGGACCTACCAAGCAAAAGATCAGTTTGGTAAATGGTGGAGACCCAGTATCGCTAAATAGAAAATACATAAAGTATTTAAGGCTTGTAGTGGATATCTTAGAAAAGAATAAGACATTATTATTTGCAAGCTCTCCAGCAAATATACATTCCTCTAAAGCTAACTTTATATACACATTTCTTCAATTACTCTAAAAGAAGGATGAAACTCTTCTTGATTTACATACGCTGACAAGATGACAAATGAAGAAAATGATGGTAAATACTAAAATCGGAACAGTCTTTCATTTCTATGCGTTCTGCACTTTCAGCATAAATAACTCCATACCATCTCCAGGTTCAAAATAAAAAAAATGCGTTGAACCAAATACAACATCGATACAAACTTTCAATACAGAATGCTAAGTTCTAACTGCCTCCACCATGCTCGATTCAAACATATTTACAAGCTTAATTCTGCTGTATGTATACCTTGCTTATGTTGAAACCAAATAGTGTCAATAAACCATTTCTTTTATGGAGATTCAATACAAGTTTAACCACAACAATGTAGTCCATGGTATTGTTAGAGGATCAAGAAATTCCATTCATGCTATCTTGGACAGACCAAAAGTCACTTTTAACACAAATCTAAAATAACAAAACGACCTGGAGGGCCTCATTAGGTACTTTGCAAATCTGTTAAGTATCCGTTTGTGGCATTTGCAAATCTAGTAATCCCAACCACTCGGAGTCAGTGCCTGCCATGATTGTTGTGTTATTGTTCTGATCATGACCTTGCACTTGTGTGGCCACATTACTTCCAGCAGATCTTAGAAGTGTCCCATCATTAGGTGTCCAATGTGAACCAGAATTTACTAAATCGGGATTCCATGCATTCATTGGAGGCCTTTGCATCATATTGGAATGGGTTGACCCTACTAAACCTGCTTGACCAGCAGACTGGGAAGACCCAATAAATGCCCTTGTATTGCCTGATGCAATTTGCTGATTTATGTAAGGGTTTGTAGTGGTGTTTCCAAGACGTCCTGCACCAACAATACTCCCTCGCATCCTTCCTGTAGGCCTCCAAGCTTGTTCTATTCCTCCTTCTTTGGACCCTTCTGGCCGTGACATGAGAGATGATGTTGATGAATTCCATCTTTGGTCCCCCACTGTTAGTCTTGAATGATCAACATTTTGTGAAGGGTTGCCTCTTTGAAAGGCTACATTTGTAGCAGATAAAGTTCTTGAAAATTGCACTGAAGGTGGTCTTGCATTTGGCAAGGTTCTTTGGGATGGGTGAGGATGCTGATTCAGCACAGGTAATGGTGCAAAACCAGAGGCATCAGAAACATTGGATGAGGACCCTAGGCTAGAATGCGGAACCTGCTGAAACTGAGGAACCCTTTGGTGATGTCGAAGGCCAGAATCATGTTGGACTGAAGCCTGCTGTATCCATTGATTAAGTAGCTGCTGCTGCTGATTTTGCTGTTCTTGAGATAGCTGAAAAGAGCTCCTGCTAGCTGATAAGCGTTGCTGATCTAAATTATTTCTTCCCCCACTTTGTGTCGGTAACTGCATGGTCATAGCTGGCGGAAAACTCTGAATTATCCGCTGTGGACGGTCCTGAAGCTCCCGATTCTGGAAAAGAAACAGAATGGAGTAGAGGACATATTTCAATATTATTTATTGAAAACTCATTAAACGAGATGAATGATAGACAAACTCCAATGTAGTTTAGGAAATAAGATGATATTTATATGGTGTTGTACTTGATATGTCTAACAAATGAGTATTACTGATAACAAATCATTAAAGTCCCCATGATGTGATGAAAGAAACTGGTAGAAAAACGGATTTAATAGTTAGGAAATTGGAACTATACTAATAATGAAAACCAATCACATGTGAAAATGAAGGGTCATATTTGATATTTACTTACATATCTGGTAATTAACCTAGATGGTGGCAACAGCCATAATCACTAAATAACATCCACGTGCAAATATATAAGGAATGGTCAAAACCACAAAGGGTTATCTCAACTGGTTGTCAGTGGTCACCAATGTTGGTGAGCATTTGGCTAGGTTCCATGCCAGCAGGTGCTTGGTTCGTATCCCCCGGGCCCTAGGTAAGGCACACTAGTCTACATCAATGGATTTACTAGGGATGCCATCCACAAATACAGGGAAGCATTCCCTGTGTTTCCCTGCAAGATTTTCCTTGGAAAATATCCTGAAAGTACAGATCTTTGTCTTAAGATGAATGCCTGGAAAGAGGC
This sequence comes from Pinus taeda, assembly GCA_000404065.3. Lineage (NCBI taxonomy): Eukaryota > Viridiplantae > Streptophyta > Pinopsida > Pinales > Pinaceae > Pinus > Pinus taeda. The sequence continues at coordinate 179,025 of APFE030667388.1, read as the reverse complement.
CAGAACAACAATTGAAAGTCCATTACAGTATACAGTAACATTATAATTATATAATTGATGTCCTTGGAGGAAAAATCATACATGCATTGTAGAAGCCATACAAGGATTCAGTGATGATTACATCTCACCAAAGACAAAACTGATGCACCTTTTAATGAGAAAGGCTGACATTCGATTAACATTTGTAGGGTAAAAAGCATTCTTGAGTGCAGGCATATCAATTAATGGCTGTTATATAAGTTGATTTGCACCAACGGGTGTGCTTCCTCCTGTCATACAAGTGAGATGATAGAGTAGAGTTTATGTTTTACGATGGTCATATAATAGTGTAATATATTTAACATGGAACTTTGATTTTAGGGGTTAAACTGACTTGAGTGATAAATTGAGTTGCAAACTTGCATGTCATTTTTGGTAACTTAATGGTGGTTAACCGACTTACATCACTCACATGAGACATATCATTGTAGATGTATTGATTACGACTTGGATAATACTCTCACTCTACCTTTATTGTGTATTTACACAATTTAATATGGCTTGAGAGCAATGTTGTTAAAAGCGGGAGCGAGATTTAATCGGCGCGGGGAAAAAAACGAAAAAATCGGAAAAATCGGGAAAAAAGCGGAAAAAAGCGGGAAAAAAGCGTTTGGAACAAAAATATTCATTTTTTTTTCAATTTTTTTTCAATATCTAAACCATCTACAACATAAAATAAATACATTGACACATAAATATGATAAAAAAAACTAATATATAAGATGTTTAATATCATTTCTAGCGCTAAAATCACACATAACATTGAATCATGAACTGAATAGTAAGTCCTGACTCCTGAGTCCCAACTCAGCCTCAAAATATCAACAAAAAATATGATAATGTATCAGTATCTCATCATGTCATAATGTCATATACAATAAAATGAAAGTCTAGACTCTAATCCTATTGATTTCCTCTGCCCCTCTTGCGAGAAAATGCAATAGCTTTCCCTTTCCCTCTCGATGTAGATGCTGGTGTCTGTGCTAGTGGAGAGGGCAGTGGAGTCTGATGTGCTCTACTAGCTGAAGAACTAG
>APFE030667388.1:120972-177065 GCA_000404065.3 Pinus taeda | reverse complement strand
CATACGGCCCTCTCCTTCTGGTTGCGGCTCATTGTGGAACGTAGCCAGTCCTCCTGAAAGAAACTCTCTTCCCACATCCACATAGAAATTCAAGAGGGATTGAAAGAGATATGAAACTGTGGCAAAACGTGTAATGGCGGGCCGCACCAACTCTTTGTTGTTTGTGTATCTTCTCATCAAGGCTAGTACAGATGTATGATTGTATATAAATTTTGTAATACTTCTCGATGAGTCAACAATATCTTTGACAAAGGGAATTTTCCCTATGTCCTCTAACATCAAATCAATACAATGGGCAGCACAAAGTGTAAAATAAAGTAGAATGCCTGTCCATAAGCATCCTACCAGCAACAACATAATTTGCAACATTGTCCGTGATGACTTGGACAACATGCTTTTCACCCACCTCCAAAATAAACGCATCCAACAAATCACATAAAGTTTTTGCATCTTTGATTTGGTGAGATGCATCAACAAATTTCATAAACATAGTCCCCTGAGGACAACTAATGAAGAAGTTTAAAAGGCTTCTCCCCTTTTGGTCAGTCCAACCATCGGACATAACAGTGCATCCTGTTTTTGCCCATGATGCCCTAAAATCCTCCAATCTTTGGGTGCAGTCACGCTTTTGATTTTGAAGAATCCGGCCTCTGAAATCATGATAAGAAGGGATTTTGTACCCCGGGCCAACATTGGCAATAGCATCAACAGCAGGTTGGAAAAAAGGATTATTCCTTACGATGCTGAAAGGAATATCACTCCAGAGGAGAAATTTTGCTAGCAAGTTGTCAGCTTTTTCTTTCTCGTTTCTTTTTAGCATTGAACCAATAGATGGCTGTGAACCAGGTGTGGTTCGAGGAACAAAAAATGATGATGCAGCTATCAGATTCATTGATGCTGCAGTAGAACCAGCGCCACTTCCAGTTCCTTCAGCTGACCTTCTTATTTGCCTTTTCACTTCTTCTTTGGCCTCTTTAGTCTGCTCTAATTCTCCCAGTGCTCTCGTGGCTTGTAGGATAAGTTCAGCAGTTGTATTTGGACAAGGCCCCACATCACGTCCAGGGATTCGTGCAAGGTGAAACTTCAACCTATACACCCCCCCTTGTATTTCCTTTCCACACAACTTGCAATTCAATTTGTGTCTATCATTCGGACTTGTAGGCTCACCATAATCCCAGAAAGGATCCAATTTCCTTGGCATGTTTGTTTTTTAACTTTGAAGTTGCAAACCTATGGGAAAAAATTAAAATTAATAAGGATTAGGAAATATGAATTTAGGATTACAATTTAGCATTTGCCATTTACAAAATTACAAGTTACAAATATCTAGAATGATAGAATCCAAAGTTCCAAACCCAAGTTACCCAACCAAATGGCAAGCAAATGCCAAAAACAATGAAAAAACATAAACAATGTTTAAAAAAATGAAAACAAAAAAAAAATTTGGTTCCCATAGCCATACCAAGTTACCCATCCCAAATCAATGAAGAAATACAAACAATTCTTTAAAAACAATGAAAACAAAAAAAAAATGGTGCCCATATGAAGTTTTTCAACAAAAAAAAATAAAAAACATAGAAAACAATGAAAACTAAAAAAAATCAACCTACATACTGTTTCTACGGTGAAAATGGCGATCTCCTCTCGAAATAGTGAGCGTAGACCCTTCGAATCGGCAAAATCGCCCTCCAAACCCTCTCTCCCAGCTCAGAAGCTCTTCCTCCGCGCGCTGCTGTCCAAATGGGCAAAAAAAATTTCGTTTTTCCCATATAAAACCCGCTGCCCGCGCCCCTGCCGATTTTAACTCAAAAAATCGCGCTTTTTTCGAAAAAAGCGGCAAAAAAATTTTAACTGCGCTTTTTTCCAATAAAATGCGCGATTTACGCGCCTGAGGGAAAAAAGCGCGATTTTTTGATAAAAGCGCGATTAGATCGCGCTTTTCACAACATTGGTCCTCATACTTAGACACCATGGTTAAAATATTAGATGGTGGAAAAAATAATTAATTCCCTCAAGTGTCGATTAATTAATTTTTCTGCTAAAAATAAAATTAATCCTAAGCCAAAAAATTAATTAATTAGAGTCTCAAAAATTAAATTGCTAGAGAAATTAAATTATCTAAGTGGAAAAATTCTTTGGTCTTAAAGAAATTAATTTTTGGAGCCCCCCACTAAGGGAATGTTGGAAATTTCAAGAAAAAATGGACCCTTGGGCCTAGGTGGTCAAGTCAAAGTCAAATTTTTGAAGAAATTAATTCAAAATAATTATTTTTGAGTTAAGAAAAAATGGGTTTAATGAGAAATTCGAAAATTCCTCAAAAATAATTATTTTGACAACAGAGATTAAAAGATCATCAGAGATATATCAACGACCGAGATTATTTTGACAGGGATCAAGCCAACTAGCTGTTATTTTCCGCGTGGAGAATTTATATATAAATTAGAGGTCATTTGTGTCTCATTCCATCTGATTTTTGGCTAATGTAATTCTACAGAAAGTCTGATGTAAAACTAATGTCCCGTTGGGAACATTTTTGTATTATCATTAAAAAGACTTTGGGGTGCAGTTCATGGTGTCTATGTTCTATTGATTTGTGGTATGTGCTAGGTACAAGTATTCCTATATTGTGTTTAAATTTTTAAATTAAATCGTTATTTCATTATAGATGATAGGAACATTCTATCGATAAATTTTGGGCTTATCTTAGATGATCGAATTCATTGTTGTTCTAATGGTTTATGCTTGAAGAATTATATAGTGTTTGCAGGTTCCCCAACCCTTAGGCTACAAGTTCACAAACTGATCTTGTTTGGACTTCAAATATTTTTATGGTTTTTCTAACTTCGCTAACGCTGTAGCTTGCATTTATTTTTCAAGTGCATCTAGCCATATAAAAGATTTTCAAAAATTTTCTCTTAAAAATTTCTTTAACCGTTGTATATTTGTACATTTTGTAAATCGAATTTGTATAATATAATTTTAAAAATTATTTTCTAATTTCTATTCTGCAGCTAGGATTTTTGGGGTTTTGAAATTAATTTGAAAATTTTGTATATATTGGGGTTCTGGGTATTTGTAAATTCATTTGCACAGGCAAGATCAAAGGAAAATAGTTAGATTAGAGCTAGATCTAGGTCCTTGAGGGTAAGATCCAGTCCCCAAATTTTTTGCAGGGCTAGTTACTGAAGAAATTTTGCTGAAATTGAAGAGATGAAGCAAAATATTTTTTTGGAGCAAGGGTTTCAAGTTTTAAGGCCCCTAAGCCCGACTTCCTCCTCCAAACCTTCAGTGTCACCCTTTGAGTCTTCCCTTTTGGCCTCTTAAAGGCTGGCCATAAGCCCTAGGGCTCTCGGCCTCCCCCCTATGCCTTGTCGCAGGCCCTAGAGAGGCTTCTTCTCCTCTTCTGGCTCCTTATCCCAGCTCCGCTCGGCTCCTCCTACTCTCGGCTCCCTCCATCCTCCCTCTGCTCCCCTTCCTCCTCCACGACCCTTCTTGGCCCTTCCTCTGCCCTCGATGCACTCTTCCCCTAAGGCCACAACCTTTTTTAGGCTTGCGACAACCTCTTTGAGGCCTCCTCTAGGGTGCCACAAGCCTTAGGGCCTCAAAACCCTAGGCTGCGACCCCTTTAGGGTCTTTTTCACCCCTCTTTAGCCCAATGACAACCTTCTTTGGCTTGTCATGAGGCCTCTTGACCATATCTGCAGGCCTATTTAGGCCTTTTCCCCTTCCTTTTGGTCTCTTCCTAGCCCTAGCTTGCCCTCTTTTCACCTCTGAAATTTTTAGATTGAACATTGGAGGGTTTTGCAGGAAGAAATTGGCTCAATTTTGGTGTTTTTAGGTCCCAAGTTCATTGGACAAATTTTGGCAACTTGGGCAAGTGATCTTCAAGGCCTTGGGCCTAGGGTTTGATATCTAAACCCTTGTCTTCTAACTGTTTTGCTACAGTTGTAATAAATCTTTCATAACAGTGATAAAATTCATTCTCAACTGCCCTAAAATCACATCTAAGTGACCTAAGCACACTAAGAAACTCATGTTAAAAATTTACCAGTGTTTTGATAAGTTGGGCATCGATTATTGAGCATATATCTACTTATTTGTTGACTGAAATGTCTCTGCATAATCTGTGGATCAGATCTGAAGATTTCATCACATAAGGCTAAAGAATGCAAAGTTTCAATAAGTTATGCTTGTGTTTGGCATTTGAGAATTTTGGGCACCTTTTGGCACACACTCCAACATAGATAGCTCACTGTTTTCACTTTTTTCTTACTGCTGTCATAAGTGTTTTCAGATCTGATATAACAGAGAATAACACATCATAAGAGGATTAGATAGCTTGTGTTTTCACTTGACGAGTCACTTAACATTTCATTGATCATAATTGGTTTTCACATGCTTGATAATTTCTTGATCTAGAGTAATTTTCTTGCTGCTGTCCTAAAAGTTTCATAATTGCTCATTTCAACGTGATTGGGATATAAGTAACACAAGATTTCTCTTTGTTCATGCTTGATGGTTTTATAGTAGATTGACTTCTAATTATTGCAAGTACACTAACACGTTTGTTGTTTTGAGTTGATCCATAAGTTCACATCAAATAAACACTCACTAAAGCACTCCAATCTTAATATCTCTTGGTGTTGAATATCTGAAGTCTCTTTGGGCATATTGATATCTTGTCATCTAAGTGATATTGTTTCTTGATATCTAATTGTGTTAGAGTTGACAAGCAATAAATTGGCATCTTGTTCTAATTGTGATATAAAGTATTAAATAATCCATGTGGTTGTTTTGACATTTAAATCTAATCAAGCATCTTTTAAATAAGTCGCATTGTCTAAAGAACATAATTTCTGGCATTTGCTTTGGCATAAGATTGTTGATAATCACCATTGGAATATCTTGAGCAATTGTGATTGGTAATCATTAGCTAATTGTTAAGTAAATTCTTTAAATTCCTTTAATTTCTATCATTGGTTAAGAATCTTGTGGATTGGTATATTGTTTATGTTGGCACTAAGAAAATCAACACATTCTTGGTTGTAAGATTGTTTTATAATTCGTCATTAAGTACTCTTGTCATAAGAAGTAATCATAACTTAAGTATTTAAACGATTAAACAATATCAACTCAAGGATCACTCACATCCTTTGCATAAGCATTCTATGCCTAGTTGCATTAGTAATTTACATCCAAGCGTAAGCTTGGTTGATAGATTTCTAGGGCCACCCTTCTCATCTAGCTTAAGGGGCTTAGCAACTCTTTAGTGGTTAACACATGATCTTGTAATCATCAGAGCCATAGTCTCTACAGCGCGGAGGCATCGGGTGATATGAGCCTAACAGAAGGTATCGTTAATCAAGCCTTTGCTCTTCCTATTGGCCTCCTTCCCACAACCTACCTTGGAGCGTAGATTCAAAATAGTTAAGGGAATGTCATACTTAGATTAGGCATATAATTAAAAGTTACCAAGATCCTTGCATCACATCTAGGTCTTAGGATTTGCATCACATATAGGTTAGTGAAGCATCTAAGCAACAGTTGTCCATCTGGTTACTTGGTCTTTAATTTAATAATAAGCAAGAGTTTTGACTCCATAAGGCACTGGTCTCATATTTGAATTCAATCTGATCCTTAAGATCTTTGCTAGATTTAACCAAGTAGCTAGGCTATTCAACTGTCTCCTAGACTTGCTAGATACCAACTTCTCCTTCGCCTTCACATTTCCATAGGGACTACCCCCCATAGCTTGTTGTCGGGAGACAACTAGAATGGAGAGGTTGGGAATTAGGGTGACAACCCTTGACCTATGTCGTTGTCGCAGTGCTTGTATAAACTAAGCGACAACATTTTCTAGCGCCATTGCCAAGGACAAGTTTTTTGTTGCCGGGGTCAATGACATCTTCTCAATCTTTCATCTTTCATCATTTCATTAGCTCGCCAATCGACACATTTTCTGGCGCTGTTGCTGGGGACAAATTTATTTTGTTCTCGCCACTTCAACGACATTCTATCATCTTATCATTTCTCATCCTTTTTTATTATCTCATTTTGTGATCTTTCATCTTTTCATTTAGTCGGCAATTGCACAACATTTTCTGGCGCTGTTGATATCTGTTCATCTTTTCATTACCTCATCTGTTTCCTCTCGCTAATTTTCTCATCTTTTCTATCAACACCTTTAATACCTGAACATTTTGTTTGGTTTCTTGTTTGGGTGGTGACTCCACTTATTCATCCATTTTTTCTCAGACAAGAAGCCCTCCCTGATATCCATCTGCTTCTCCCTACTAACTTTTCGGTTTTTGGTTTTTGGAGTTAGATTCATTTTCAAGTGGTGACTCCACTTTTTTCATTTCTTACAAGAATTTGTGCTAGAAGCTCCCTTCTTGTGGATCTCTTGTTTTTCTTGAACAAGGATCTCTCTCTTTGACATCCATTGGCTCATTTCCCCTTTAAACAAGTCATCATGGATGACTTGTTTGGCCCTTGTTGTTTTACTAACATTCAAGACAAAGAAGTTAATCAGGTTAAATAATCAACAAAAATCGTTAAAAGTATGCGAACTAAGTTTAGAAATCAAATTGCTGATATGGACATTCAACTAACTAATATGATGAAGGCTCATGAGGATGTGACACATCAAAATGTGCCATATTGCATACCTTGTGACCACTTTCATGATGATTCCACTTGTGCCATTGCAATCAGAATATGAGATAGTGGAAGGACAGGAACAAGTGATCAAGGGGATCTTATCAAGGAATTAACTCAAAGGCTTACAGACATGCAATTCAGTGAAGCTCAGTTGATGAAAACCATGGAGCTTAATCAAGAGAAATTGATAGCAAATCACTCCAAGAAAATGAAATCCTTGCACATCAGGTGGATGGTTGTTGAGAAAAAGCATGTTGAAGAGCTAGGCTCCATAAAGGAAAATCATAAGAGAGAGGTAAGCTCTATTCAGGACAAGGAAGTCAGTGTTCAGAACAAATTATTAGCCATAGAAGAGCAACGTGTTGAGGAGCAGAGAACCATGGAAGTTAATCATTCTAATCAGATGGCCATCATGCAAAGTTATCTGGTCATCATGGAAACCAATCACAAGGAAGAAATTTGATTCTATTCAAGTAAATCATAATAAGGTAATAAAGGACATGGAAATCAGTTTTCAAAGCAGGTTGTCAGCGATGGAAGAAAAACATGATGAGGAGCTAAAGGTCATGAAAATTAATCACTCCAATCAGATATAGAGGGAAAGTGTGCTCAAGAGATGGAGGCTATGATGTCCAATATGCAGAATGATTTGATTGCCATAAAAACAGAGATGACAAAGTAATAAAAGATATGGAAGCTAGTCATATATATCTTCAGAATAAGTTGTTGACCATGGAGGAAAGCCATGCTAAGGAAATCAGTGCTATGAAGGTTGAACACTCTAATCAAATGGATGCCATCATAATTGAAAAGACCACTCTTCAGAATAAGCTACAAATGATGGAAAAGACACAAGTTTTGGGACTTCAGCTCAACCGAAGAATCTAGGGGGCAAGCACAAAGGGTTTTTCACAACTCGCAGGTCTCCCAGTTCGCCGAAGCAATTCCCATCTCATCTCAAGGAGGTCAGTTTTTCCCATGAAAGAGAGGTTAACTAGAAGTGTCATGGTTAAAAGAGAATTTAAGAAAGACCAAGCTTATGTATTACCTTTGACAAAGTATATTCAGAATAAAGTTGGGCATACTTCATGTTCTTTAGATCTTTCGTCCGAACATCTTCAATATCAAGACAAGAAATCTACAATGGTCTCATTATTGACATCACAATCCATCGAGAAGAAAAGCAAAAAGTAGAAAAGAAGAAGGAAGAGGTTTGATGCGTCTGATGGCCGAGAGCAGCTCGATATTCAGATGAGCAAAAGTCTAAGCATTTTCAGAATTCACCATGGCACATCCAAGAAAAAACCCACAGACTTGTCGGAGAGTTGGTAGATTCTCAGTGTGCACTATGTTGAAGACATCTGATGCCATGGGGCATCTCTTGTATAATATCTCTAACCCTACTCCTTTTCATTTATGTCACTAGCTAGTTTTCTTTTCATGCATTTAAGTTATATGTTCTTCCATTTCAGTTTGTTAGAGTAGCTTTTTTCTATTCCAGCATATATTCTATATATGCATGATGATTTCAATTTTGAATGGATATCTATTTGATGAACTTTTGTTTTCTTGGATACAGGATTTTGGGATTCTCACATTGCTCCATTGAAGTAATGTGTCCCCATATGGAGCCAGATGTTGCACCCATTTTTTCAACATTCCAAGGAAGTAGGATTCGAGGACTTCAAGGAATTTTTTCGAAGTCAGAATCATCAGCGAACACTCTGTTCTATGTCATTGCAAACCCATTCTGCAAGTTTGTAATGTAAATGATGCTAATACAACCGTTTTATTATGTAACAACCTAGGTAATTATGCCTATGATTTTGGTGACGAATTTCAACCTAGGAGGTTTTTCGTCTCATTGATTCCGCTGTGTTTCTAAGCGCGGATAATCGACAGAGTTTTTCTCTCCAACCTCACCCCAAAGCTAGGGTGGAATTATTGTCAAAGTCTTAGTTAAGTCATAGTGTTTTAGTTGAGTGTTTTGTAAAAGTGATTTGGGAATAGTTTAAGCTAACTGGCTAAATTATTTTATTACAAGTCACTTGCTAGATCATATTGTGTCGCAAAATTGGGTGTGTATTTTGAGGGTCTATAACAACAGGTATTCTCCCTTTGAGAGTTGAATTTTGCAAAACCTTATGTAAAAAATATTTTAATGTATGGTCCCTCGTACTTAGATACCATGGCTAAAATATTAGAGGGTGGAAAAAATAATTAATCCTCTCAAGTGTCAATTATTTTTTTTTTTTTTGGCAAAAATAAAATTAATTGTAAGCCAAAAAATTAATTAATTAGAGTAAAAATTCGTGGGTCTTCAAGAAATTAATTTTTGAAGGCCTCCCACCTAGGGAATATTGGAAATTGTAAGAAAAATTGGAACCTTGGGCCTTGTTGGTCAAGTCAAAGTCAATTTTTTGAGGAAATTAGCTCGAAATAATTATTTTTAGCCTAACAAAAAATGGGTTTAATGAGAAATTCGAAAATTCCTCATCAATAATTAGTTCGACGACAAATATTAAAAGATTATAAAAAATTTATCAACGACCGAGATTATTTTGACGGGGATCAAGCCAACTCGTTGTTATTTTTCACTTGGAGAATTTATCTATAAATCAAAGGTCATTTGTGTCTCATGCCCTCTGATTTTTGGCTAATCTAATTCTGCAGAAAAGCTGATCTACAACTACTGTCCCGCTGGGAATGTTTTTGAATAATCATAATAAAGACTTTGGGGTGCAGTTCAAGGTGTCTATGTTCTACTGACTTTTGGTATGTGCTGGGTACGGGCATTCCTATATTGTGTTTAAATTTTTAAATTAAATCGTTATTTCGTTGTAGATGATAGGAACATTCCATTGATAAGTTTTGGGCTTATCTTAGATAATTTGATTCATTGTTGTTCTAACAGTTTATGCTTGAATCTAGCCCCAAGGGTTAGCTCATTTGGTCAAAATCAGTGCCTCACCATCGGGAGGTCACAGGGTCCAATCTCCTCGAAGCCTTTGGGGTCATGCCTTGCTAGTGGGCCGTAGGGCTAGATTCTCTTTGGAGTCGATCAGCCCAGACATTTCCATGGACGTAGCGCTACTTGTTGATCAGGGTGTCCGTGAACCACAACCTAAAAAAAAGAAAAATAGTTTATGCTTGAAGAATTATACAGTGTTTGCAGGTTCCCCAACCCTTGGGCTCCAAGTTCACAAACTGTGGGCACAGGCCGATCTTGTTTGGACTTCAAATATTTTTATGGTTTTTCTAAGGCTGTAGGTTGCATTTATTTTTCAAAGTATATCTAGCCATTATAAAAAAATTAAAAAAATTTCTCTCTCAAAAAATTCTTTAAGCATTTGTAATATCTCAAATAGGATATTTTGCAGATTTTGTAGAAAACTAATTCAACCAAAATTTCTCCATAAAATTATCTTTCAATTTACAGGAGATTTCCATGTAAAATAAAACAAGAGAATGCATGCAATTCAATGATACAATGAGCAGAAATAATCTCAACTTTTACTATAATATATAAACTAGGGTTTTACATGCTGAAATAACAAAATAGCTGATATAGTTGAGATAGAACTGGCCTCAAGGATCTGCTCCAATGTTGCACGAACCCTCCACCAAAACTAAACTGAATTGTCACTGCTAAGCTCTCCTGTGAATTCTGGATGAATTCACCAAGGGGAAATGGGTACTCACCCAATCTCACTAAATCACCCAAGGGAGGCTACCAAGGAAGTAGAGAACCGGGTTCCCAACCTCTCATACAAGAATAAATATCAAATCCAAGATGTCCTCTAAAGGTCTTCTCCTCCTCTTTTATAAATTTGATGGACTCCTCTAAAACCTCCTATTTTATTATGATTTTAATCATGGAGCACTTTTCCCTCTTTTATTTCAATTAAAATATTCTTTTTAATGTGGGAAAAGGGTAAATTGGCCACCATGCCTCCTCAGGTTTCTGAAAATCACTTTTAACCATCTTGTCCTGTAGATTTTCTTGTTCAAGTTCCAACGAGCTATTACACTAAGGTGTTTTGCCATGTATTCTTCCTGAAATGCCACCTTAAGCGTAATTAATTCAGTTAAGCCCATTAATAACTCTGTTTTTTTAAAGTTGTCAGAATGCACTGGAACAAAAGGCAAACTGTGTGGATGATGGAATATACCAAGCAAACGCCATCGAGCCTCATAAAAACTGCTTAAAACCCCTCCAAAAGCCCTTGCACCCACCGAGGAAGCCAACTTGCACTTGTGAGCTGTCTGCCTCCAACTTTGAAAGTCCATCCTATCCATGCCATAAGGTACACTAGAAAAATGAACATTACAAATCTTCTTGCCCCAAGATTGCTTACTCTCAAGCAATCCAAACCTGTGGACCAGGCTGGTGGCCCAATGTAACTGAGGACACCAACCTGCACCTGTGACTTGTCTTCCCCCAAATATGAAAGTCCATTCTATCCATGCCATAAGGTACACTAGAAAAAGGAATATTACAAATCCTCCTGACCCAAGAGTGCTTGCCCTCAAGCAATCCAAACTTGTGGACCAGTCTAGTGGCCCAATGTAATTGAGATCCAATGCCTAAATCCCATACAAACCACTGGGTGATGGTATGCCCTTGTGTCAACCCACCATGAATGGACCCCTCAATCCCTGGATCCTAAACTAATATCTAACTGAACTTGTCATCAACCAATCCTCTTGGATCCCAATGCCACCCAGAACAAGTATCAATGCTCCATGGCTCTTGTTGTGCTATATCTCCAATCATGAGTGTTGCTCCATCCACTGCATACCAACTCATCACCTCTCTCCAATCCAACCCTTGGCATAGACCAAGGTCAATCTCTCCATGCTGACGCTATTCTGAAATACTGATGAGTGGCCAACCCACATCCTGTTGCCAATTGGAGCATGTAGTATCCCTCACAGCTAAGGGCTCCTGTAGTGCAATGCTTTTGACTAAAAATGATACTCCACCAATAGAGTACCAACTCATGATCTTTCACCAATCCAATGCACGTGCACCTGTGTAAGAAAAAGGTCGACTAGGTTGATATGGGTCCTTGCTCAATTCAGGATGCTCTATTTGGTCAATCAACAAGATTTGTCTAAGGAAACCTGCCCCTTGCTCTATAATAGGCAAAAATGGGCAAGATGTGCTACAAGCCCTGCCTATGTACTCCTGGAGAGGGATGCTCCTTAAAAGAACTGCAACTCTGCCAGTTGCCTGTGCAAGTACCTGCACCTCATCAGTGGGTCGACCCAAATATCCATTCTCATCCGGTTGAAAAATCCACACTCTTCCAGTCTACCAACCTCTTGCAAAACTATCCTGTCAGACCCTTGTACCTTTTGAGGACATATGTATGCAAATACTGCCACCCTTCTAGCTGTCTGTACATCTGCCCGCCCCTTATCAATGGCTGGGCCCAAGGATGGCTGCTCATTCTCCTCCCTTTTGGACTCAACATGAACCTCCAACTAGCTCTCCCCAAAAGGCTCATCATTTTTTATTGTGCATATCATCCTCTTGAGCCGACTCATGCTCCACCATATGCTGCTTTTGTTGAATCATCATTGGTGACATCATACCGAATGTCTCCCATTAGGTCCACCAATGACTCACCATACAAACTAGAATATAAATTTGGCCTGCTATCAACAACTCCACATGACTGCTCATGCTCCCTAGAGGCATCCTCGTATGTCCCCACAGGCTCATCCAATGAAGAGTCCTCATCGTGAAAGACAAAAGGAATATCTTCCTGCTCTACCTCTACCATCTCATCCGCATCTCTCAAGCATGAGTGGTCAGGTCCCCAAAATTATTTGCAGATGAAGCAACGACCCCTCCTCCTTAACTCATTCTTGCTACATGGTCCACCAATCCCGAGCTGCTCCTCTCTGGTCATTTGTCTTCTGAATAGCGCAATGTTCTGCTCAACCAACGTTTTGGCTAGTTGATAAGCAGCAGGTGAAATCGACCATTCCTTCCTCCAAATGGCCAACAACTCAGATTGCATTTTCTTGCAAATGGCATCACAGTCTCCCATAACCAAAGACAAAATGGACAACATGTTTGTTTTGACCATGTCAAGATGATGTTTCTTAATGCTAAAGAAGCATCGGAACATTTGATTTCATATGTTCCAACCCTGGCCATGATTTCTAGAACCTCAAGCTTCTTCCCAAAGGTAGAGCCTGCACTGTCGTCCAAGTCTTGAAAAGTCTCTACTATCAGCGTGAAAACTCCCCTCATAACATCATCATTGTAAGGAGGTATAGGTGCAGTCAGTCTCATGATGTTACTGAGACAAGATGCAACTGGAAGTCTAACCCCTTACAAGGTTCCTCCAAGAACTTGTGTTGTATGAGAGCAAACATAGTTGGTCTTAGAGCCCAAATGAGTTTCTTCCCTTCTAACTGGTTCACTTCGAAAAGGAGTTGTTAAAATTGGCAACTAGGGCCAAATTCCATGTGGGTCATCTTATTTATGGCAACTGATATTTTTCTTGGATCCCTCTCATTGAGAGGTGTAGGATTGATCCGAAGATGATCCGATTTCGATAAGTATTCATGGAGTTATGAATTTATTTGTGTTATAAGACAATTCGTCAAAGTCGACTAGCAACCAAATATATCCCACATATGCCCAACGTTTTAGTATAAAAGGAGATGACTTGATAGTCATTTCTACACACACTTCTATCTTGATTTCTCTCCACTTGTCTTGGGTTTTAGTGGAAGAGAAATCTAGCAGTGGAAGCCCTAGACATTGGAGGACTGAGGCTGCCCTAGCCGCAGTCAAGAAGAAGAACGCTGCACTAATCTAGAGGACGCAGTCAAGTGAGAAGCCCTAATGCTACAAGGAGGACAACCATAGTATCTACGCTATCAAGAAGAAGCCCTAGACTATACGCTGACCTCTATGCAGCCAAGAAAGAGGTTGCCCTAGACAGTGTGGGAAAGAGAGGCTGTTTGGGTGCTCTTGTAGGGAGAAAAGCCGAAGTTGGAAGCTTAGGGCCGTAGCAAGAAGAGGCAATTCATCGTGGGTGAAATAGGGCTATTCTGAAGCCATTTCAGGAAGACTGAAGGGATGAATTGAGGCCGAGGAGAAAGGGAGCTGTTTGAGGGCTCATAGAGGGTGGAACAGTCCTCTAGAAAGGTTGCCACAGGCTTGTTCTAAGGGTTGTAGGATTCCATTGTAATGAGAGGAGGGCAGAGCCATTATTAAGGGCTAGAAGGCTGCCCATAATTATAGCGAAGGGGACAACCTTTCCTTGGAGGACAACCGCATTAATTAAGGGCAAATTTGGGCAGATTTTAGGGGCTATTTGGCTAGGTATGTAAGGGCTCCCAAATGCCCTAACCAGTCACCACATAAGCAATAGTGAAGGCAGCATTGGAACAACATTGTTGTGGGCAGCTAGACAATGGAGCATGGTGGAACCATGATGCATGGAGAGCAAGATAGCAAGGCTACCATATGCCCATAACAACAATGTTTTGGGCATGACTGTTAGGTACAACAGTGCAACAATACAACTAGGACAGCTAGGCAATGGTACATACATATTTGGAGTAGCGTAAGTATGTTATGTTGCTGTAGGGACATCATCAATGCTGGGTTACTGTAAGTATATTGAGATAACAAGCCGTGATGGGTCAACAGTACTAGGAGCAATGATATTGTGCCACAATGTTCAATGTGACAGCAACATGATGAGACAGAACAATGATGGGACT
Source organism: Pinus taeda (assembly GCA_000404065.3). NCBI lineage: Eukaryota > Viridiplantae > Streptophyta > Pinopsida > Pinales > Pinaceae > Pinus > Pinus taeda. Next base: position 162,650 of record APFE030667388.1, on the reverse strand, counting down.
GCCATGTCATCGTGCAGTAGTGGCACAATGGGATAGCAAGCATGGACAACATGGTGCAACGTGGCAAGCATGGTGCAGTATGGCAAGCATGGACAACATGGATAGCTGTGGCAAGCACATGAGACATGCTGTATGACAACATGGTTCAACCATGGCACATGGGACATCAGTGAAGCATTAGGTGCAAAAGTCATGAGGTCCAGCATTGTGATGATAGGTGCAACATGGTGCAACACGGCGAGGTGCAACATGATGACGAGATGCAACACAATGATAGGTGAAGGAGACACCTTGGAGAATCAGTTGAAGCAACATGTCTTCAACTGATCTCATGTATCTTCTTAGAGATGATCTATGCTCTTATGTAGATAAGTCAAGTGTTGACTTCTGCTGTAAATGTACTCTTTCTCTCTCTATTGAACTATTGAAGAACATATAAGAAGAATTGATCAAGGGTTTCACCACATTGGGGTTTGTTCCTTGCTAGCACCACATCTTGTGTCCTTTTGTCTTAGCTTGTCTTCTGCGATTTATGTTTATGTTCTATATGCAGTTTACTTTAATGCTGATGTGATTGCTAATTTGGAAAAAATATTGAGCTAATTGTGAAAATTGAAATAAATTGCTCTAAACATAGAACATACCTAAAATTAACATGGTATCAGAGGTGAGGTGAAGACAAAGCCCAAGCAAGAGTGAAAGAGCAATCACCGAAGATAGTTGGGAAAGAACAAAAGGATCAGTGGATTCCTCATCCCTTTTCAAATTCACCGAGGGTGAAATCGAAGCAGAGAACATTATTAGAATGGTGCAACGGAGGCTTCTGATGGCCTACTCAAAGATCACTTCTTCTGTGATTTATGTTTATGTTCTATATGCAGTTTACTTTAATGCTGATGTGATTGCTAATTTGGAAAAGATATTGAGCTAATCGTGAAAATTGAAATAAATTGCTCTAAACATAGAACATACCTAAAATTAACATGGTATCAGAGGTGAGGTGAAGACAAAGCCCAAGCAAGAGTGAAAGAGCAATCACCGAAGACAGTTGGGAAAGAACAAAAGGATCAGTGGATTCCTCATCCCTTTTCAAATTCACCGAGGGTGAAATCGAAGCAGAGAACATTATTAGAATGGTGCAGCGGAGGCTTTTGATGGCCTACTTAAAGATCACTTTAATGGGAAGTCTGGATCTAAGGGTGGAAGGAAATGCAAATGCCTTGGTTGCAATAAGTTTGACCATTATGCAAAGGAGTGTCCGAATGGCAGGGACACATCGCTTGATGATGATAATAACCATTCCAGGGACATCTTCAATGATTAGAGGAATGACAGTGCAGGTTATCAAGGAAGTGGCCAGTTCTTCAGAGAAAGCAAGGAACCTCAGGTATGAAGAATCAAATGTTGTTTCTGATAAGGTAAAGAAGCGTTATCTTGTATTGGCCCTCTCCTTCAGATTCTGTGGGGATCTAGCTTATTGATTATAATGCTTCAAGGCACTTCATCGGATAGAAGGGTGTTCTCCCTAATTTAGTAGAGATGGAAACAATCGTGGGATTATACTTGGAGCTGATGCGACCTCTCAGAAAGGGTGTAGGGAATATTACCCCTTAATTGAATAAGGGTAACTCAATTCATTTACAGAATCTCTTTTATGTACCTGATCTCAAGAAGAATTTGGTTTCCATTTCGGCAATGGAAGCCAAAGGTTTCACGGTGGAATTCATCAATGGAAAGGTATGTGTTTGAAAATAGAATTTCCTAAGATGCTTTTACTCATGGGTTCAGGGTTGGAAATTTGTATCAAGTTGCAGGATGGTCCATTGGGGACCATGTCAGTTGTCACATCTCTTCTATAGCACTAGAGGTCTACTTATTATGGGGCCCTACTCGATGTGAGTCAAATGGTGATAGGAATGCCTGAATTCAAGAAGAGCATGAAGGTACATGTCTGAGATCTACCGAAGGGAAATCTTACGAGGGGACCATTCCCCTCATGTAGCAGGTCCACAGGTTTGGAACAACCCGAGGGGTTTGAGATTCATTTTCGAGAATCTCATGTATGTAGGTGCAAGAAAGCCCTCGATGGCTTGAAGCAAAACACCTCGGGCTTAGTATGAGAGGATTGATAGTTGTTTGATGAAGCTGAGATTCACTAGGAGTGAAGCTGATCCAAACCATTGCTCGAAGGTTGTGGATGATAGACCTCTCATACTGACACCTTCTGAGGACGACCTATTTCTAACAGGTGCAAACCCTCTCATTTGCAGAAGTAAGAGGGAATTGGATTGCGGATGTGGAATGGTAAACTACAAGCCCGTGACTACCTCGAGGATCTTAACTTTTAGAAGTTATATGGTAGTGATGCCAGACCAGATTTGGGAAATGCCTCTGAGTTTCATAAACTAATTCACATTGATGTTCTTGGTGAACTTCCGTTCGGACATATGTTTTGCAGTTAGCATGATGAGCTCATATATGGTTGAGCTTCACTGGATTGGTGCCAAGAATCTTCTGAGATATGTTCGGGGCACAATCTCTCATGAATTGAGATACACTGCCGAAAATGTGAAGCTGCATGATTATTCGAATGCTGACTAGGCAGGCAGTGTAGAGGATCTCAAGAGCACTTCTAAGTGTTGATTCTCTTTGGGTTTTGCTCGATATCTTAGATGAGGAGGAAGTAGAAGATGGTTGCTTTGAGCACCACTGAGACTGAATACATAGCTACGAGTATGACCTCGTGTGAAGCTGCCTGGTTGCGGGAGCTATTCAGTGAGCTATTTGTACACATGATGGATACCACCGTGATCTTCTGTGTCAACCAGGGGTGGATTCAATTGTTGAGGAATCCCGTATTCTATGATTGCTTCAGTATATAAACATCAGATACTACCTTGTATGGGATATGGTACGTCGATGAGCAAGGAGGCTCTATCGCATTGAGACTGATGTACAAGTCGCAGGCGTTCTGTCAAAGCCCCAGGGAAAGGTCAAATTTGTGACTTTCCCGAATGACTTGGAGTCATTGAGATACCTTCTTATGAGGGTCTTGCATGTTGCATGCATTAAGCTCTGGGAGCTCCGGGGGGCTTGGGGTACTACTAGAACAACACACGACCATAGGGCGACTCACCCTCCCCTAATGGTGCGCTATGTACAGGGTGAATGGCTCAGCCTTCCCTTGTGATACCCCGAGGCAACTTAGTCACATGATGAATGGTTCTCCTGTTGAGGCATCCTACCCAAGCAGTTTGGGACTCATGGGAAGTACCTCTCATCTGGCTAATGAGCAGGGAAATGGGGTTAGGGACCATAGTAGAACTATCGATGGACGCATCGTTGTATCAACCGTACTCCCTATGTTAGGATGACCTTCATTGATTTGGGATCACTGTAACTGATTTGGGATCAGTATGAGTGGTTTGAGACACTCTCTTGTGATATGGATCTGGGATCAATAAAACTCACTTCGGTTTAGTAGAGAATGACATGAGATATTCTCGATCAATTCTTCTTCTTCATGGTTCAGTAGAGTAGAGCAGAGCTCAGCACAACTCAGTAGAGCAGAATAGAGCAGAGTAGAGTAGAGCAGTGCAAGGCACTGATGGCAGAGATAGTACAGTTGGACATATGGATCAGCAGATGGAGTTCTCCCTAGTTGAGAGGGAGTGTAAAAATTGGCAACTAGGGCCAAACTCCATGTGGGTCATCTTATTTATGGCAGTTGATATTTTTCTTTGATCCTTCTCATTGATTGGAGTAGGATTGATCTGAAGATCATCCGATTCCAATAAGTATTCATGGAGTTATGAGTTTATTTGTGTTATAAGACAATTCGTCAAGGTTGGCCAACAACCAAATATGCCCCACATGTGCTCAATGTTTTAGTATAAAAGGAGATGACTTGATAGTCATTTCTACATCCACTTCTATCTTGATTTCTCTCCACTTGTCTTGGGTTTTAGTGGAAGAGAAATCTAGGAGTGGAAGCCCTAGACGTGGAGGATTGAGGTTGCCCTAGCCGTAGTCAAGAAGAAGAATGTTGCCCTAATCTAGAGGATGTAGTCAAGTGAGAAGCCCTAACGCTACAAGGAGGACAACCCTAGTATCTATACTATCAAGAAGAAGCCCTAGCCTATACATTGGCCTCTATGCAGCCAAGAAAGAGGCTGCCCTAGACAGCGTGGGAAAGAGAGGCTGTTTGGGTGCTCTTGTAGGGAGAAAAGCTGAAGTTTGAAGCTTAGGGCCGCAACAAGAAGAGGTAATTCAGCATGGGTGAAATAGGGTTGTTCTGAAGCCATTTCAGGAAGATTGAAGGGATGAAAGGAGGCCGAGTATCTTGCTAGAAGGCCAAGGAGAAAGGGAGCTGTTTAAGGGCTCGTAGAGGGTGGAACAGTCCTTTAGAAAGGTTGCCATAGGCCTGTTCTAAGGGTTGTAGGATTCCGTTGTAATGAGAGGAGGACAAAGCCATTATTAAGGGCTAGAAGACTACCCAAAATTATAATGGAGGGGACAACCTTCCCTTGGAGGACAACCGCATTAATTAAGGACAAGTTTGTGCAGATTTTAGGGGCTGTTTGGTTGGGTGTATAAGCGTTGCCAGATGCCCTAACCAACCACCACATAAGCAGCAGTGAAGGTAGCATTGGAACCACAATGTTATGGACAACTAGACGATGGATCATGGTGGAACCATGATGCATGGACAGCGAGACAACAAGGCTGCCATATGCCTAGAACAACAGTGCTTTGGGCTTGACTGTTAGGTACAACATTGCAACAATACAACTAGGATAGCTAGGCAATGGTACATACATATTTGGAGTAGTGTAAGTATGTTATGTTGCTATAGGGACAACAACAATGCTGGGTTGCTGTAAGTATATTGAGATAACAAGCCGTGATGGGACAACAGTACTAGCAACAATGATATTGTGCCACAATGTTCAATGGGATAGCAGCATGATGAGACAGAACAATGATGGGACTGACATGTCATTGTGTAGCAGTGGCACAATGGGACAACAAGCATGGACATCATGGTGCAACATAGCAAGCTTGGACAACATGGCAAGCATGGTGCAGTATGGCAAGCATGGACAACATGGATAGCTGTGGCAAGCACATGAGACATGTTGTATGACAACATGGTTCAACCATGGCACATTGGACAGTAGTGCAGCATCAGGTGCAATAGTCATGAGGTCCAACATTGTGATGATGGGTGCAGCATGGTGCAGCACGGTGAGGTGCAGCATGATGACGAAATGCAATACGACGATAGGTGAAGGAGTCACCTAGGAGAATTAGTTGAAGCAGCATGTCTTCAACTAATCTCATGTATCATCTTCTTAGAGATGATCTATGCTCTTATCTAGATAAGTCAAAGTGTTGACTTCTGTTGTAAATGTACTCTCTGTGTGTGTTGAACTATTGAAGAACATATAAGAAGAATTGATCAAGGGTTTCCCCACATTGGGGTTTATCCCTGGCTAGCGTCACATCTTGTGTCCTCTTGTCTTAGCTTGTCTTTTGCGATTTATGTTTATGTTCTATCTACAGTTTACTTTAATGCTGATGTGATTGCTAATCTGGAAAAGATATTGAGCTAACTATGAAAATTGAAATAAATTGCTCTAAGCAGAGAACATACCTAAAATTAACAGGAGTTCATTCAGTTCATCTAATTTGAAAAGGACTTTACATGTGACCCTCATGTGCTTCAAATTTGTCCCAAGTGCAAATATTTTGTGCCCTATTTCCTGCCCTTTTTGCACATCCTTTCGCTGTTCTTTCTGAAGAATGGCATAGACTCCCTTTGAGAAGGGTTTGTTGTTTGTTGCTGCTGGTTTATTAAGGGATTTTATAAAAGTTTGATCCATGTTTTTGCTCAATGATGATAAACACCTCAAGCTATTTGATGCATGACTTTGATTGGCAAACTTTTCAACTCAACATTTACAAGGCCATACAATGATGGTAGTAGCCATGGATTGTATACCATGAAAACAACTTAACAGTGCTCAAACTCAATCAAGACTATGACTCAACTCATGAATGGTTTTAACATCAATACATAGAGTCTAACAATGTAGGTAAAATATAATATTTTGTGCTTTAGAATAAGAGATTGATATGATAGTATGAACATACAAACCCAGAAAATACACAACACTCAGCTATAAGCCACAACCAAAATATGAAGAATTAATGTAATGGGCATAAGAACTTGGACCATACGTCGCTCTAAATGCAATGTGATGAAAATAACTCAGCATCATTGGGTAACCTGCTACAAACAAAAATAAGAGAATCCTCTAAATCTGGAACTTTGAAACATTGGTGGCTCCTTCAATTCAAACTCGATTCCCTCTGTAGAATACTTCTTCTGCTACAACCTCATAAGCAACAAGTGCCCTGTAAGATCCTCCTTAAATTGCTTCTCTGTAATAGCAATAGCGTTAGCCGAATATGTTCTGCCTCTGATCATGAACACTGCTCAGGTCACACCATACCACGCGCACTCATATGCTTGTGCACAATGGGTAGGGTGTAAAACTATTGAGCGTCCAACCTCAGATTGCCATCGAACCCAACACAATTTTTACATTGGATCACTGTGATATATTTTAGCTGTTTACGTTGCTTACTGCCATTGAGTTAGATGCTCGAGAGACATTGCATGTGGAGATTATTTGCCCAACATGCTTGCAATAGTGACTATGCAGTAGTGCTACCCAAGCCAATGTACGCCAACAGTTAAACCATTGTCTTACGCATAGGTTACTTCGTTCTGATTCAATCATCAACTTATCGAAGTTATAGATAATTGTGTCTATTGCCATCCGACTCACAGATTGCCGATCTCAAAGATTGACTTTGGTAGGATGCCCGACAGAGTGGATCAATCGGGTTGTTGTCACGAGATGCAGAAAAATTCCGCCTCAGGTAACGACCACCCATGAGATTGAACTCTGCCTGAGTTGACTTTGCTCAAGGATTCCACCCTCGATTGGTTTTCAACACCTTTGTGCACAATCTAATTCATGTGCCAATCCTATTTGAAACTTCAACTCGTACACTGGTGACCATCTCATAGTTAATTTGATAAGGATCTATTCGCACCTCTGCATGCTTTCAATCACGAGATTCGACAAGGTCTATGCACACCTAATTACAATCTCATGAAGGCAGAAAACGTGTTGATTAAATTCGCACGATCCCTCTAACTCACGTGCCCTCGGTAATTTGATTCGATCAAAGGAAGCATTCAGTTCTTCAATTCGCTTTGCAAATAGTTGTTCCGTCAAACATAACAACGTTAAATCATAATTCTTCGTTGACACTAGTGGTCTATTTAATCGATTCCCACTTAAATAATGTGCGACAAAATAATTGCTTACGGTCCTCACAACAAATCACGAGCACACAGGTGGCTATAATCTCTAAAGCGAGCCCTCACCGCCAAAAACATCTCTAGGGCCGCTAATATTGTTTCCACTAGTTTTACGACTCAAGTTACTGCGTGCTCAGAAATGGCTCACGGCTGATACCAATAATGTAATCACAGCCCATACAAACAATGCAATCGACCCAAGTTAACTTTGATGAAATACGATGCATTGAAAATTGATAATTCAACCAACAAGAATATTTGCCTCTTTTTTAATTCACCCTCATAAAAGAATAATATGCACCTTGTACTCCTGTAAATTTTCCCACTAGCCACTCCTAATTTCGTTTCAACTTGTCTCTGCCATAGTCACATTCAACAACGATAATCGCATGCCCCTTGATTGCCTAGCTCCAAATTTAACTTCAGAAAAATGATTTAACTCCCACGACCTTTAAGAAATTTTGTTGGGTTTGATAACCAAATGAAATTCGACCTCTAATTAAATAATACAATGGCCCCTTTAAGAATAATGAGTCTGCGTTTTTTATTATAGGCTTGGGTAAGTTGGTCCCACGAAATGAGTCGACCACTTCAAAGATACAATGTGCTTCCTCTAAGAAATCTTGGTCGGCCTCCCAATTAAATTGTTGAATAATTATTGTGCGTGCGACAATAGGGTGTTGATCTGTCATTAAAACTCTCATGCTAGCAGGAACACCAACTTTGATACCACTGTAATATCCCAAACATGATATTTTGCAGATTCTGTAGAAAACTAATTCAACCAAAATTTCTCCATAAAATTACCATTCAATTTACAGAAGATTGCCATGTAAAATGTAACAAGAGAATGCATGCAAATCAATCATACAATGAGTAGAAATAATCTCAACTTTTATTATAATGTATAAACTAGTATTTTACATGCTGAAATAACAAAATAACTGAGATAGAACTGGCTTCAAGGATCTGCTCCAATGTTGCATGGGCCCTCCACCAAAGCTGAAATGAACTGTCACTGGTAAGCTCTCGTGTGAATTCTGGATGAATTCACCAAGGGGAGATGGGTACTCTGTTGAAAAGTGTAACTAGGTTCAATCTTCATAATGACATGTAATTATGATTTTATGTAATGAGATGTAAAAAAGAAAAATAAAATTATTGTATTGACTTGCTTCATGGGTTTCATGAGCAAGAGATTTTATTTTTGAGTCAAGACTCCCATTGAGAGTCTTTAGGAATTATTTGTCATCTAGTCATAAAATGATAAAGTCTTTGTCATGTAATGAAGTCATGTTACACTTTGTAAAAGGTCAAATTCGTCTATGTGAAGTATCCCCCAAAACCTTGTCACTTATCCTCTTCAAGTCGGCCTACAATGATGAGAGAAACTGCTGGAAGAAGTCGTCCTAACCACAATTGCTCATGTCGGCCTAAAGGGCACGAGGAAAGGTGTATATATAAGCCACACTCGGCCTCACTTAGAGCAAGAAACTTGACTTGTATTCGATCAAGTATAAGTGTGAAGAAGAGAAGAAGTAGTGTGAAGAAGAGGTGAACAAGAAGTGCGAGAAAGATTCTTCGAGGACAACAAAGGTGCATTCTTCTGGGGCAACGAAGAGGTATTCTTCTGGGACAATGAAGGTTCATTCTTCTGGGGCAGCGAAGAAGTATTCTTCTAGGCTAGCGAAGGAGAGGTTTCTTCTGGGCAAGTGAAGGAGAGGTTTCTTCTGGGCGAGTGAAGGAAAGATTTCTTCTGGGGCAACAAAGTAAGGATTCTTCTGGGTGACTAAGATAGAGATCTAGAGACCGAGTTTCTCTAGAGAAGACCAGTGAAAACCTAGGGATTGAGATTCTCTAGAGGAAGTCAAGGAGGAGTCGTGTGAAGAATAGAGATCGAGTTTCTCTAGAAGGAGCCGAAGAGACCAGTTCGAGATCAAGAAGAAAGTTGATGAAAATAAGAGGCAAAGCATCAATGTTAGTGACAAGGTTCTTGGGAGGATACTAGAGTCAAGGGTTTGTGTCATGGTTTTGGTACTCGTCAATTGAAGATCTAGAAGAAGAATTTTGATCGGGTTTTCCTCTCAAGAGGTGAGAGGTTTTGGCCCTCGCTGATAAGTCTACATGCTGTGTCACTTGTTTTTTATTGTGGATGCTGGTAATTGTCTTGATGAAAAGAACACAATAATAACATAACGAAGAAAAGACTATAAGCTAAGAAGTAAAAGTATATCACAAGCAATTATCAAGCAGAGAAATCTTTTAACTATTCATGCCCTAGATTTCTCAACATACTCGCCCAATCTCTCTAAATCACTTGAGGGTTTTTGTCTTGGGGCTACCAAGGAAGTAGAGAGCCGAGTTCCCAAATTCTCATACAAGAAGAAATATCAAATCCAAGATGTCCTCTAATGGCCTCCTCCTCTTTTATAAATATGGACTCCTCTAGAACCTCCTATTTTATTATTATTTTAATCATGGAGCACTTTTCCCTAATTTATTTCAATTAAAATATTCTTTTTAATGTGGGAAAAGGGTAAATTGGCCACCATGCCTCCTCAGGTCACTGAAAATCACTTCTAACCATCCCGTTTGTAATGACCCATTTCGATTTATAAGAAAAAGGGTATTAGCATGCATACGAGGTATGCATATGATAGTTACATATGCATAAATCACATGCCTTTCACTAGTATACTTATTAAATAATTATGATTGATGTTTAAATGAATGATAAAGGGATTAAGTACCTATATATATAATTAACTTATAAACTTTAATGCTATGGAGATCAATACTAACATTAGCAGGATTGAAAGTATTAATTTTATTCGATATCCTTAATAATTATGAAATATTTATATGTATATTTTGAGAGTGTCGAATATATATATTTAAATATTATAATTAAAGTTTTAAATTTTAAATTTTAAATTTAATGTATCAAACTCCCCACTAATATATTAGTATATTATGTACCCTCACCTTCCCGCTACATATAAAGCATATGACTCTCAAATAGCCTCCTCCTCTGTCATATGATGCAGTTGAAAATAAGTGTCGAATTTTTGTACCCATGATCGAGCTGAACATTCAGACGACCCATCAAAACAGGGGATGGTCACCTTCCCCAAAGTTTTTGGCAGCTCCTAATTTTGCCTTGGAAACTTCTGAGATGGTTTGGGCTTTCTCTTCAATTGAAGGTGGTAGAAATTAGTAAAGCTCACAACAATGCAGAAATCTCGTCCTAGTGCTTGGTATTGCTCCATGTAATCTGCATAAGGGATTCCAAAAACAGAGTGCTTTGTTAAGTCCTTTGCAGTCTCTTGTACAAACTGAGGCATATTGGGTCTGGCCATTTTACTAGCAGTCCATGATTGGTTCTATACATGAGTACGGGTTTGACTGTCTTCAACACTATTGGACCCTTCCCCGTTGAGTGGTCCCTTCCTGGTGGAGACTCTTGTGTTAGACATACCTTTCATCAAATCTACCATCTCCTTTTGGTCCCTTGCTAAGTCATTTATTGCATTTAGTAGACTGTTAAGGCTTTTTCTTCCTTGTCAACCATATTGGGCTCTTCAATCTCAGGTGTTCCCTCTATCTCTTTCCCCTTTTCTGGTGTCTCCTCACTCTCCGTGTCTGGAATATCTTCTTCAGTAAGGGGAGTTGGTTCTCTATAAGTGTACCTCCTATATGTTATCCCTATGTAAGGGTTTTCCCCTATCATGAAATTTCTAGTAGACTACCCTCAAACATAATAATCATTGGAAAACCCACAGGCTGAGTCAAGACTTAAGGCTCTGATACCACTGTAAGTTTTTGGTTAGAAGTTTCCTGTATTTTATGAGGGAGATTTCTGAGTTTATATTGAGTTGCCCAGTGATAACTTTCATGAAACAGTTTGTTTGTGTTTTGCTGTAGGTGACTAATTTCAATTTAAACTTAAGAAAATAAACATAGTGAATAACATGCGCCCATAATATCACTTTCAGATGCTCCAACTGCTTTATTTAATATTCATAAATTTACTAACAACTGATACATAGTGTTGTAAACAAACCGGAATAAATTTCTTTTTATATTTCTCTTATACTCAGTATGCAATGCATGAAAAATGAGGGAACAGGTGAACCTGGAAATTTGTCACAATGAGGCAGCCTCCAATAATAACCAGAGATGAGTTTCGAACCAGCCACTTGGACCCAGAACTATTGGCCTCAAAATACCATCAATGCTGCCTTGACTGCAGGACAAAGGGTCCATGCAAATCTGAGATGATAGCTACACTTTGTTCAAACCTCTGTTTTAAAAGCTGACCGGCTCTGAACTGACTCGGCCGAGTTGGTCCGAGCCGACAAAAAAATTTCTGACCTGGCCTTCGAATCGGTTCGGCTGGCTGAGTCCATGTTAACCCGTCCAGGTCACTTCATGCGGCCAACAAACCAAAAAAACACAATTTTTTATATTTTTTATGATTTCACTGAGTGTTGGGGACTCCAAATTGTTTTATTAATTGGTTAGTTGTCTTTGGGGTCCATTCCCCTCTCCCAAACCCTATTTAACCACTCAACTCCTCTCATTCTCTCATAGCCATCTCATGCATTTGAGTGAGAACTTCAGTGAGAGTTTGTGAGGAGTTGTTGAGTTTGTTTTTGGAGTAGTAGTGAGGAGTCTTGGGCAAGCATTGTAGCTGGAGTGAGGATCTTCTTGGGCAACCATTTGGAGCAACATTGAGGAGTTGATTTCTTGGAGCAAGTTTGAGGAGGCAGTTTGTGCTTGGAGGTATTTTTTTTCACTTGTACAAATCTGTTTTTGCTTATTAAATTTTAGGTGCATATCTAGAAATCTTAAAGAGTGTTTTTTGTGAAAGAAATGAATATTGAATCAATTATTTATTTATTTTTATTTTTTTAATTTTTAATTTTATTTTATTTTTTTTTCATTTTCAGATTGTTTGCTTTAATTTCCTAGTCAAAAAATGGCACCTGGAGTGAAAGATGCTACTTGGGCATATGTCCTGGGGGCATTAATAGGTTGAAACAACACTTGGCGGGGATTAAAGGTCAAATTACTCCATTTACCTCACCAGAAATTGGGGAGATTAGGAAGGAATTGTTAGTAAGCTTTGAGAAGTTTAAAGAAGATAAGGCTAGGCAAAAAGAGTTAGAGGCTGAAATTGGGAGGAAGAGGGAGATACAAAAAATAATGGCCCAGGCTACCAACCCCCCTTATGATTTTGAGGGTTCTTCCTCTATCCCTCATACTGGTGCATCCAACCCTTTTCGATATGTTCCTCCCTCTTTTGGTTCTATTCAAGATAAGGGAAAGGGTAGAATGAATTTGAAAAAGGGTGATATCAAAAGTTATTTCACTTCCTCCTCTCCATCAGATGCACATGGTCCTCAACCTAGTAAAAGTCAAATGCAACCCACTTTAAATGACCATTGGAAGAAAGAATTGAGGGTGACTGCTTGTGATTACATAGCTAGATGGTGGTATGATGCTAATATCCCCTACAATGCTTCCCGTTCACCATATTATGAGCCTATGTTTGATGCCATACCTGTCGCTGGAAAAGTCTTCAAAGGCCCTACTATGCATGAGCTAAGGGGGTATCGTTTGCAGAAAGAAATTTCATCCATTAATGAGTATTTGAAAGATTTCAAGGACTCATGAGAAAGAACAGGATGTACCATCATGTCAGATGGATGGATTGATCAAAGAAATCGTACCATCATAAACTTTCTTATCTTCTGCCCATGGGGAACCATGTTTTTAAAATCAGTTGATGCATCTGATAAGGTAAAAGATGGGCAATTGTTTTTTCAGCTATTGGATCAGGTTGTTGAGGAGGTGGGGGTGGCTAATGTTGTTCAAATCATCACAAATAATGCCTCTAACTATGTTCTTGCTGGTAAACTGTTAGAGGAAAAACACAAGACCATCTTTTGGACCCCATGTGCTGCACATTGCATAGACCTCATGCTTGAGGATATTGGAAAATTAGATTGGGTCAAAAAGACTTTAGATCATGCCAAAAACATAACAAAATTTATCTACAATCATTCCTGGATTTTGAGCCTCATGAGGTAACGCACGGGGGGCAGGGATATTATTAGGCCTGCCATCACTAGATTTGCTACTCATTTTTTGACATTGCAATCTATGCTTTCCCAACATAGAAACTTGGAAAAGTTGTTTTCCAGTGATGAATGGAATCAAAGCCAGTGGTCTCACAAACTGGAAGGCAAAGAATTGAAAAAGAAAGTTAATGAAGAAATATTTTGGAGAAAGGCAGCAGAGATTGTGAAGCTTGCTGAGCCATTGGTTAAGGTGTTGCGGTTGGTGGATGGGGAAAGATTGGCTATGGGATTCATTTATGAGGCTATGGATCAAGCAAAGGAGCAAATAAAGAGGGCATACAAGGATAAAGTGGCTAAGTATGGGCCCATTTGGGCAATCATTGATGAAAGATGGAACAATCAACTCCATCGCCCTATACATACAGCTGGGTATTTTTTGAACCCATGGTATCATTATAAAGCTAAGGAGTCAAGGGCTTTGAGGGGGAGGTTAGAGATAGACTGATTGACTGCATTGATCGCATGATCCCATTGGAGTCTGATCAGTTGGAGATACACCGACAGGTCACGACTTTCAGCAATACCTCGGGTACCTTTGGGAAGAACCTAGCAAAGATTGCAGGAGAAGCAGATGAGCCAGGTAAACAAAAATTTCAATTTTCAAATTCTTAATAGTTTTTTTAAATTTTGTTAAATCGTTTATAATTTGAAAGTTGGATATAATTTGTAATTTTGTTGAGCTAACTCATTACACTCCTATGTTTTTTGCAGCACAATGGTGGGAGGCTTTGGTAGCCATTGTCCTGAATTGCAGAAGTTTGCAATTTGTATTTTGAGTCAAATTTGTAGTGCTACTGGGTGTGAGCGCAATTGGTCTGTCTTTGAGAGGATTCACACAGAGAAGAGAAACCGTTTGGATAAAAAACGATTAAATGATCTAGTGTATGTCCAATACAACCTCCGGCTCGGACGCAACCAATTGCTGAACAACAGACCTGATTCAGATCCCATTGTGTTGTAAGACATTGATCCAACATCAGATTGGGTAGTGGAGAGTCATCTAGCCAAGTTTGATTCTGATGAGGATCTTGATTTTGATTTAGATATGGAGGCATCACTCGAACATGATGTTCAGTTGAATGCAGATCCCGATCCACTTGTACTACTAGCCTCAGCCTCACAGCTAGCAAGGAATCCAGTTGCAGGAGCTTCCTCTGCTCAGCCACGACAGAAGCGCAACCGCATATCTACTCTATCTTAGCTTGCATCTGCTGCAAAGCCTGTTAGTGCTACCACTTCTACAGTTGCAGTTGGAGATGATGATGAGGAGGAGCCATGGGGCCCCCTGTCTGACTCTAATGATGATCCAGAGATTGATCCACATGATCTTGGCTCCTCTGGCAGTAGCTACTAGCCAGTGGCCCAGTAGTACTGGACCTTGGTCACAGTTTACTTTTGTTGTAGAGGCCATTTCTAGCCTCCTTGGTTATGTGTTTTTGTTTCGATCATGTATGTATTGGACAGTGGACTGGGTGCCATTTTGATATAATGGATATATTCATGAGCCTACTTTGATCATATGTTTTCTTCCATCTATATTCTAATTTCTAATGCTGTGTGTTTGAACTTTGGAAACACGAATGAAAATCTTTAAAAATATGTTTTTTTATAAAAAAAAAATATTTAATGTATTTTTTACAACGACCGAGTCATTGAAATCAAGCTGACCGAGTCGATACCGAGTCGGAGTCGGAGTCGACCCTCGACCGAGTAGGAGTTTTAAAACATTGAGTTCAAACTCGTCCTCATCGTTAATACGCCTTCCATTCAATAGAAAAGAGGTCTACGGCCTGCCCAAGATGACTGATTATTTCCAACAAGGGACATGTTGCCACAGTGTTGTCCAACTACCATTAAATCGTGCCTTTCTAGTGGATATTTCCAACACCCACACTTACGGGCATTGTCGCTTCAGTAGTAAGGAAGAAAGTCGTCCTCTAGCAAAGATTCAACCTAGAACCAGGTATGTTGACCCACAAAGGAAGATATTCATACTGCTCCTCTTTTCGTAGAGTGACTCATCCCAACTGTGATGCCTCTTAGCATCTGGGACAGGAAACTTGTGCTACGATCTCCCTTCAACTTGTGCTCCATAACAGTAAGGAAATTTGGCAAAGGAAATTGTTCTTCCTTGGATTCGGTCCCTGCAACTTAATGGTCCCTCCCTTCATATACTCAAACTCCATATTTTTCCATGGCAATCACTTGTAAGAGAAGATTCATGAAAAATATAATATCAGTGAATAAAATCATTTGATAACACCTCAATAACTTGATATTCACTGAAAATCTTTACTCCATTGAAGCTCAACAGTGAAATCTAGGCGATTTCACTCTCAAATCCAAACTAGGGTGTCTAGTTTCAACACCGAAGTCTGCTATGGCAGCTAGGGCTCCAAAATCCTCAGCTTCTCCTTCAAACTCTCTCCAAGAGCTCTTTCTACAAACTCACAAATGCACGAATGAGGAGACTTTCCTCATTTTCCTTCTTTATGAGTTTAGGGTTGCCTTTTCACCTTCCCTTTTTATTAAATCAACTTTTATAGTGTCACTTTATGATATTTCACTTTATAAAGTTAAAGTGACTTTCACTTGCCTAGGAAATATTACCCTTTCTTTTTTTTGGACTTTTTAATGTTTTCCTTAGGCAATTTAAGTCCCCTTTATTAAATATTTCCCTGATTTAGCCTATGGGAACCACTTTAGGCTAGCGGACTTTGTCATAAGCTTCCTAACTAGTCGGGGACATTACATGTCCATTGGCAAGACAACTTAGGCATTTTGGAGAGACCTAAATATGCTCTAGAAATTCAATTTTCTTTCTTTTGAATGTCCAAATGGGAGATGATAAAAAAAAATCTTTTGACTCAAATACATTATTTTTGACTCTTTACAAGGTCATGATTATGAAGATTGAACCTAGTTACAACTTCAACACTCCCTATTAACTAGGGAGGTATTCATAATGACTATCAAGATGTTCTCTTGTTGACAAATTTATAAGGAAGGATTATCAAGATTAAGATAAGCAACATCATCAATATCATCACCGACATCAACCACATTGTCATAACCTAATCATTAGCCCTTATGTATGGCACATATGCATCGTTTGGTAAACAAGCTCACTCTAGAAAGAGATTAGAGCACAATGCCAAAACAAGCTCACTCTAAAAAGAGATCAAAGCACGATGCTGGGAGGCTATAGCCTCTAGGACCATTCTATCTAATCTAGGTCAAAGTGACATAGGGATAACCTCCCTAATCAGGTCACTATACAATGACACAGAGAGAATGATTGTCCTTTGCTGGACCATTTTCCTATATAGGTCAAAGTGATGCAGGGATTACAACCCTAATCAAGTCACTATACAAGAAGATTTCCGTCCACAAGACCATGCTTCCTAATCAGTTCAAAGTGACACAAGGACTACAACCCTAATCATGTCACTATACAAGAAGAATGTCAATCCACTAGAGCATTCTTCCTAATTAGGCCTATGTACTTGACACAGGGATAATCTCACTAATCAAGTCAAAGTAAATGTCAGTCCATGATGCTATCCAATCTTTCAAACCATTCTCCAGCCAAGGTCATAATGACACAGGGAGAACTTCTCCAACCAAGATTAAGAAGACACATGGAGAATGTCCATCTCATCAACTCTCCCTCTCAATGAAAGAGGTAATCTCCACTAGCCTTAACTAATTCTGCAGTTGTACTTCTCAAAATATCCATGATCAACTATACCATGCTGATGACACATGTTGAGCAACACATCTTGGCTCGACCATAGAATGTTTTGTTCCCTTGACTAGATCACAAATGCTTTTTGGATACCCAAACTGGATGCTTCCTCTCACACTGACAGTCCATCATCTAGGAATTTGAGGTTAGTTTTCTCTGGTGTCATAATAGGGCTTTCTCTGAAATATGAGTCCTTCTCTCGTTAGAGACAAATCATATCAGATGATCAACTGAGGCAAACGTCTTGACATGATCCTCTCCCTCTTTCTGGGAGAAACTTCTCAAACCATGCTGCTATTTGTTGCATGCTAGATCTTGGCTTCTCTTCAGCACAATCAAGGCATACCTGAAACTGCCCGCTCCCTCCAAACTTGGGTCTCATCTAGTACAATATCCTTCAAGTAGCAATTTTGGAAAGTACTCTTGCTTTGATTCGTTCTTCCACTTCTTCCAACCACTATCAAAGCCTTGGCAACTTCAACTATGTACCTGCAATCCTCACAGGAGGTCATGGAAGAACAATTACAACCAAGCACATGATATAAAGACAAGAGACTAACTACTAGTAAAAACAATAATGGTAATAATTGAAAAAGAGAGATACAAAATACTTATCTTTTGAGAAGAAAGTTAGCTCCCTCTTGATCTTTAGTCTTCTTGCATCCATCTGCAACTTTGTCAGCTTCATTCACATTGTTATCATGATGGCATTCCTTACTTACTAGGGTTAGGGTTTCTTCTTTTAGCAAAAACATCTATCTTAGTCTAGCTCTAGAGTTTTTCTCTGTAAACCTTAGGGTTTCATCACCCTAGATTTTGCATTCTTTGCAAATCAAAAACCAAAAGTCCAGATAGGGTCTTCAAGTTTCAAAATCAGAGATGATCCACCTTGATGCCAGTCAAGGATCTTCCAATAAGTTGTCTTCATCACGAAAGGGTAAGGTGACAAAATTTCAAAATTCTAGCAATTTTGCTTCTCAAACGAATCTATTTTACTATCAGATCATTGCTGCAACTTGCCTCAATTAATAGTATACTCTCAAACTCCATCATACTGTGGCAATATCTGCATATTTATAATCTGAATATATGAGCTTTCTGGATACATTCAAGAGACTCTCCATTCACACATAGGAACTATCTTTACCTTATTACTCATATATCAACAAATAAATTCTTATTTATGAAATTGCCATGATTCCAAAATCCATATTGATTTGGATCTTCTTCTCTTTATTCCTTTAATCAATATCAACAATCAAGTTTTTCTTTGGAGTGTGATGTTATTTGAATAATACTCCCTTAGAATTCTATCAAGACTTGGCTTGCAATTTTTCTGAGATATTTCAGAGGTTTAACAAATGAATTGGAACCTTAAGATTTAAACAGAAGTTCTTGGCCTTTTTAGGCACACCGTTGATGATCATAAACTAAACTTTTGATGCATTCTTATGATCATAACTTAGTTTTGATGCATTCTTATGATCATAACTTAGATACCAGACTTTTCAACCAAACACTTAAATGATTGATTCCTTTAACTGGGGTCTCTAAGAAAATTTTCAAAGTATTCTTTTGATTCCAAGCACCTTTCACTCCAATCGTAAAACTTCAAACTTTTAATTTCCAGACCTCATATTCATCATGTAGCAGCCTTGTATCATCACATAGAAGTCTTTCCCTGCCTTTGTTGTACGCTGAGGTTACTCAGGCTTTCTTCTTGCACCTTAACAGGCCTTTTGTCCCCTTTTTATTAGTAGTCAAGGATCCTCAGTCCTTTTTCGACAAAAGAGGTATCACGGCCTTGATCGTAATGCAAAACTGAGATGAAACAAGCCTCTTCTAGGTCACTTCTCATCCAACATTTGACTGCCCAAAATTGAGGTGAAATTGGATGCACAACATAAGTAACTTTTCCTTGGCTAAAGCAACTTGGATTGGACTAGTCCTTCTCTTTCACTGTATCTTCAGTTAATCATTATTTCACAGAAGTTTGGCACAATTCCACAGAGCTTCAGATTTGTTATAGAGGTATTTACAAGGAGTAGGAGATTCGTACTTATCACATTGCACTAGGATTATCATTTAGTTAGCTCGGATTACTTCAGAGGTTACTTGGATCTCAGAGAGGACTTGTTCCTTAACTTGGGAAACCTCTGACTTCTTCACAGGAATAATTCAGACCATAGAAGAGATGATTCAAACTTCATCTCAGACTGCTTCTCAAGACTCGTTCTGATACCATGTTGAAATTTGAATGGAAACTAAAATTTATGATCATGATAATTACTTGTGACTAATATATAAATTTCCTTTCATCATTTACTCTGTTTAGTTATGTCATCAAGCAATTATACATTTAAAAACATACAGAAAATAAAGATCATAGTACACAAGAAACAATAGACACCAGAGATTAGGCCAGTGGCCAAGGCAAAATCTGTAAGAGGAAAACCCAACAATCCTTTTATTATAGAATCTTTGTCTACAAGAGAAATCCATGTCATAAATAAACTGACTAGTAGTAACTAGGTGATTACTCTCCAAATGCCAAGTCAACCCTTCAATATTTCCAGAATAAGGTGCCTCAGATTGTCTTCAATTAGGTCTGCAAAGAAGTCTGCTTCAATCTTTTGTAAGGGCCGAATTGCGTTTTCTTCATTAGATCATGTCACAGGTAACACTTCAGAATGGGAGCTTCAGATAACAAAGATATGTAGCCTCAGATTTTTGTATGTTTCCACAAATGTATCTTCTTATGCAATGTATCTTTTGGAGGGAGACGAAATGACCTATAAATAGTCTTCATCAAGAGCGAATGGGTGTGTCCATAGGCAGGTTGACATGACTTCTAGTAGGGCCAACTTAGGCATTTTGGACTCTGGAGGGACATTCTTTTTGACTCTTTACAAGGTCGTGATTATGAAGACCAAATCTAGTTACAACTTCAACACTTTGTTACATAAATATCAAAGTTGGTCGACCCTCTGGCCACTCAACCGCTGTGTAGAGTCAGTTTGGTATGGCCTTTGGCCATCAACTCTCTGTCAACTTCATTGTCATTGTGGTTGAAGTGTTTCGCTACACAGTATTAGAGATTCTCCATTTTGCCATTAGGCCTTTGGCCATTAGAAAAGAAAAAGAATAAAAAAGGAATTTAAGAAAAGGGGATATATATATATATATATATATATATAATCCCTTTTCTTAAATTCCTTTTTTATTCTTCCTTTTCTCTAATGGCCAAAAACTATGTAGCAAAACACGTCAATCACAATGACAATGCATATAATAAGTCCGAAATAAAAAAGAAAATAAAAAAATAAAAAAGAAGAAATTGTATTTAAAAAATAAAAAAAAGTTTAAATATATATATATAAATAAATAAATAAAACCAAAAAAAGAAATAAAAGAAAGAGATTAAAAAATATAATCAAGTAATTAAAAAAATAGAAAAAGAAAAAAGAGGTTTGCAACCGCAAGCCATTGCATCCTTAGTAATAGCTGCTGCAAGATGCCATCATCCAGCTGTCCACAGGCCTTGCTTTACTGCTCTTCCCTGCTCCATCGTTCGCTGTCTTCGATCCATCGTCAATTTCCAACTCGTCCATTTTCCTGCTGACCATTCATCTTCGTTGTTAATCTACCAACCATCACGTCACTTTTCTCAATGTCAATCCACAGATTGAATTCTGTACCCCCGCCAATGTTCCTGCTCGTCTTCAGTCTGCCCTCGCTGATTCCACTCGACTAACCCTTCCGCGTGCCATTGTTATGTATGCATCCTATCTGAACTTGTAGGTGTATCTGCATAAATCTGACTGTCGTCTAGGCACGGATGACTGCAACGAAAGGTATTTTGGTACCATAGGAAAAAGTGTGCACCAAAATAATTTTCATCTTCTCCAATCTAATGATCGTGACGTTACGTGACATCCGCGGGCATGTTGGATTAGTTATATGAATATCTTGCATATCATTAGCATAAAAGTGATTTTTATGTGAGTACAAAATCTTTAGATATAATAGTTGAAATATCATAACACATTTGTGGGAAATTTTTAAATGTAAGTGTTAAAGTTACTTAAAAAAACGAAGAGAAGTATTATATTTAAAAGGGAGATATATTTTTTAATATAAGAGGAGAATTTTTTATATAGAAAAGGTAATTAAACATTTCTATATAGTCATATTAAAAGGGACCTTATTACATTTTGATAAAGTGGTCACTTGCACAAAGAATATATAAGTTTCATAAACAAAGTATCATTTGACGAAATTATCGACAAGCGCAAAATGGAGACTAATAATGGAAGATTTCCTAAAACTTATAGTAGAAGTGTTAATGCGCTATTTAAAGTCAAAGGATCACTTGCGGGAAAGGATATTATAATCTCTATGTATCCTACTCAAGAGAATAATTATGTTAGTACTGAATGTGCTAACCAATTAGTGATTCCTGAATCAAATATATAATTGAAACGATGGATTCGATGAATAAAAAACAATATGACATAAGCAATCTACAACTAAGTATAGGAGATTATGCTTTTGTCTTGCAATTCACTGTTAAATCCTTATTTTGTGACAATAGTGATATAATTTTGGGTTTGCCCTAGATGGAATCACTAGGGTCATTCATCCTAAAGATGATTTTTTTGTTGTTGACATTTTCCTACAAAAAGAAAAAATAATGCTACAGGATGTTAGGTTGAAGCCGGATTTAGTAACACCAAAAGATGTAAAAGATATCTTAAAGGTAATTCTTCAAGAAAACCTGAAGGCAAGATATGCAGAAGGAAGTTGAAAAGATTATCGCAGACAAAAATGAAGAATTTATTTGTCTCAAGGACCACAGCGAGAAATTACTGATGCAAATTAAGAAGCTTAAGAAGGACAAGAAGTTGTTGGAAAACGGAGTACAACAATTTATCAAGAAGGAAGTGTCGAAACCTTTAGATGTTCAAGTCGAAGAAAAATGAATGAATACTGATCCAATGAATATCAAAACTCAAGAAGATGACAAACCAATTGAAGTAAAAACATATTTAGATGTTGCAGTTCAAACAACGAAAATTTGAAGTGAAAATTAAGTGTTTGACCAAGCCATTTTTGTACGTGAAGGAAATCAGTTACTTCAAGTAAATCAAGAAATCACCACAAATAGGATAAGGGGAAATCAAATCATAAGAATTCCTTATCGACACCCAAATCATAAAAGCAGACATATCAACTAGTCTACATATCCATATCACTCAGACCAGAAACAAGTGACTTATGTTCCCAACAATATCGATGTCACCATAATTCAGTCTTATGATAAAAATGCATCCGAAGTATCAAATAACCGCGAGATTCCACAAAAGATTGATTTAGGATATGGTGAGATCCCTTCTCAGTTCGACAATTTTGTTTATCAGTCAAAGGATCCTACTATCTTGTATCATCGAAGACGACAACTCGAAGAATTTTGAAAGATGTGAATAAATTAAAACAAAGAAACAGATGACATGGCTTATCAACAATAAGCTTGAGGGCAAAGCTTTTCTAAAGAAGAAGACAATGTTATGAATATAAATAATTAATAGTTAATAGTTAATAATGATTAGTATATTGAAGAGGCATGTCTCAAAAGACATGACCATTTACGAAGCGATACCCACCTAGGTATATATATTGGACCCTCAATTGTAACCAAATCATATTCCCATTCATACATCATATATATATATATATATATCCTCAATGGACATCTTCATATTCCAAGTGTTCAGGAGTATTTAACTTCTGTAAGTATGAACTTTGCTCGTTACACCCTCAGAGGATAAATTTTAGATGCTTCTGCACCAAGGTTGGCACCCAAAGGCACCAACGCATGCCCTAGATGGCCTAATGCATGTATGACATCAACACTCCATCCCTACTACTCACATGTGTGGGAAAATTCTTGCATTTACTGTCTAATTTAGTGGGTTGGCTTGTATAACCCACATCATCATTGTGATTTTACTTGTTGATTAGGGGCTTTTGGGCTTAATTGTATCTATTCCTCCTCATATAAATAGAGGAGACGACACTTGAATTCTCATTATCACTTAGATTTGGAAGTTCTGCCTCTTGAGATTTTCAACGTCTTTTCTAATGGGAAAGATGTCATCTATTGGAGCAAAATGAGTCTTGAGCATTTGTTCTTATCTTTTGAGAAGTCACTTTGGATTAAGAATTGGATTGCACTTGCATATTGTCTTGTAAGTGCCATGTTTATTGCAAATTTATAAACTTTCATGTCTAATGTATGGAATAAATTGTTGATCTAGGTTAAATTTGTGCCCTAAATTTGTTGAATGTCAATTGAATGGAAACTAGGTCAAATTATTGCATGCATTACTCATTGTATGATATGTGAATGACAATCACCTTGGTGATCTCATGGTAGCTCTCCCAAGTGAAGTTTGATCCCTTCACAAAGGTGATAGTTAGGGTTTTGATGCTAGGGCATCAAAATATCCTTACTCCTTTGCAAGAATATATCAATTTTAAGAGCCCATAGACTCCATTGACCCTAGGAGTAGGCACTGGCCTTCGTTGTAGGTGATCAATTTAACTTTTTATCCATAATTTTTCTCTTTCTCTTCTTGTGCTAATTTGGCCCCTTTAAGGCCAAACATCCAAGCTAGGGCTAGTGAGAATTTCTAGGGAAGAAGAATTATTGGGATTGGAGAGTCTAAATGCCAAGGTATAGTTGGTTGCCTCAAAATCATCCCTTTTGGTAGGCATTCACTTCAATTTTATCCATAAATTTTCTTGCCCAAGGTTAAACCCTAGTTTGGATATAACTTCAACTTGGAAGCTTCTTGAGAGTTTCTTGTAACTCGGCTTTGTTGGAATACATTGTTGGAAACCCTTTCTCTTCACTTTGACCTTTATCCATCCCAACTATCAACTCATTAATCAAGCCCTAGGTCTTGTGTTGCATTTAATAGGTCTCTCTTTAAGGAAAGTGTATTTCCTTCTCTTGAAGCCTTGAGTCTAAATTGTGTCTTTCCATTGAAGACCTCTTGTGTCACCTTGCCCCTAGAACCTTAAAATACCTATTAGGTGAACTTTTCATATACTGAGACTCCTCCCATTGGTGAAATTCCATAAAGAGCAGGGGGTTTTGATTGTGGTGACAGTGGACCATCACCCCATTGTTGCCACTTGGTCTAGTATAAGCCTTGTAGGGTGCCCCTCTCCAAGGCCCGCTAGGTTTTTCGTCAACAAATAGAAGAACCATAAGAATATCAGAGTGGGCCATATTCAATGTTAAAGCCATCAAAGTACTTCATGCAAGCATTATCTTCAAATATCTTCCTAGCTTATGATTTATACACAAGTTACCATGCTTAGGTATGGGACGGTTATTTCATGGCACTTTTAGATGCTTCCTGTTAAAGAATCTAGGGCAAAGTAGCGTAGTGTGATTCTTCGTTACTTGATAACAATTTGTGTGGTCTTTCTACTTTTATTGTTAGCTTATTCTTCTTCTTCTTCTTATTAGTGCATATGTGTGTACTTCATCAAACTGCTACCAAAATATAAAAACAAGAACACAAGAATTTGGCTCTCTGCGAGGGGTAAAACCTCTCTACTCTTGAGAGGAAAACCCTTTAGTGAATTTTTCTTTTTGAAGCTTCTATTGATCAATGCCAAACCCTAGATCCCTGACAAAGAGATCCTCCAAGCACAAGTCAAGTCTTCACTCCTTTCTGCACCATATACCCTGACACTTCTTCCGACACTTATTCTGGCACTTTGTTTCCCGACACTTCGTCTTTCTACTTCCAGCACTTCGTTCTTCTTTCAGCTTGTTAGTAATCTTGTTGCACTTGCTCTGGAGGACAAGCCTTTGATGAGAACCTTTCCATATGATGATTCCTTCACCTTCTTAACCAAATGAGCTTCTTCTTCAAAGTGTAGGTGCATACTGGATGTGATTGTTCAACAGCCCTAAATTCTCTCGTGTGAATGTTTACTTGCTATTGTAGCCTCTTTCCTTCTTTACTTGAGTGCCATTTTGCTTCGCTTGATTGGGAGGCCTTATAGGCCTTGTTTACTAGCCCAATAATAGAGAGATAAGTCACTGTAGTTTTCTGCTGTAGTGACCGCAGACATACCCTTCCTTTCTCGCATGTGTAGTTGTGATAACCCTAGAAAACATTCCCTTGAAACTTTGTTGTTCTTCCTCCTTGCTTCGTTGCCCTAGTAGACCCTTTACCTCGGCTTACTTCGTTCCTCTTCACTTTCTTTTATCTGTGGATTTCAGAGTTAAATCGATGCGTTCTATTTGGAGTGGACAACCTCTATAAATAGAGGACTGTCCCTCCATTTAGGTCGACTAGAAGGCTGACTAGTCAACTGTTTGTAGGCCGACTTTGAGGGTAGATTGTAGGATGATTTGTTGAGCAGTTTGCGAATAGCTTCCATGGTGTTGTAGCATGCTTCAAGGAGCTTCTTGAAGGTTCCATTGTATAGGAGTGGACTGGACTTTGCTTGGAGGTTTTTCCCTTTGACTTTAATACATATTTATACATGGTGTAACATGCCCTTAAGGCCTTCAATATTTTCTCTTGACTATTTGACTCACCTATAGCACTTTGACTCACCTAGACCTACTTCAATGAGCAAGAAACTCATTGACATATATTATAAAAATAATATTTCTTTTCTTGAGTAAGTACAAATATCAAAAGTACATTTATGAAGACCGAACCTAGTTACACTTCCTTCAACACTTCCTCTTAACTAGGGAGGTATTCATACAACATTACAAGGTGTTTGGCTATTATCAATCTTGAAGAATTCACATAAGAGAAACTGGATTAGCAATCCATCTGTTACAACATCATATCCATTAGCATTGTCATAGTGCAAGGCCTTGACTAACAACTCCATCTCTTTACGAGATCATGAGCTACAATGCTGGTAAGACCAATGATTTATAGACACCTTCATCATTGTCTCTCAAGGTACATACCCACTCAGGGGTTCACCGAGTATGACCTTCTAGGAGTATTCTTATCTTGGGTTCCCAGCCCTCAAAGAATATCGTTCCTTTTGCCTACTCTTATCTTGGATGCCCTACACATCCTCAAAGAATATCAGATGGCATATGATTACCCAATCCTCCCATTCTTTCTTCTTAAGTGAAGACAAGAATGTTGTGTCTATCTTGTGTCTACATTTCCATTCATGGCCTTCATTTAGAATTACGGTTGTTAGTCCTGGTCTAGCGCATGACCCATGAAATGGAAAAAACAATTGTCACTCCTTTGTAATCCAGGGTGATCCAAAACTCCCTCTTTATCAGGGACCTGTCAGAGCTCCCTCTTAACTGGGGACTCTTTCCTTCATTAGCAACTTCTTCTTTGTGGGTCCTTTAGCTGCTTGATCTCCTTCCTTTCTTGATGTCATGAAGTCTTTGTTCGAACTTCTTCTAGGTAGGGCACCATCCATCGATCACTTTCCTCCTTGGTTTGTCATGTCATTGCTTTCTTCGAGGAAGGTGGCTATCATGTCATATATCAGGTTTCCTTGTCATCTTGGCTACTCCTTTGTCATCTTGTCCATGCTTCGGAATATTCTTCTCATGGATGCTTTGTTGTACTTGCTTGTTTACATGTTCTGACCTAGTAGCCCATCATGACTTCATCCTGATATTGCTTCAACATTGCTTTTCCTTTTTGTTGGATGGCTTCTTCATCATGACATCTTTATAGTGTAGAATCAATTATCTACACCTTTTATATCTCCAAGGCCTTCATAGGTGTCAAGGGTCCTTTCTTCCTTTATTAGAGTTGTCTTGCCTTCTTCCGAGAGATTTCTTCAAAGCATCTTGCTAAATAGTGATTCTCGGTGATCATGGTGTTCTTCCACATGCTTGATCTCTTTCTTCATTTGCTTCTTCTCAGATGGATAGGTTAGCCATCTAATGCTTCTTGTGAGAGCATTCCTTTATTTCTTGCTTTCTGGACTTTTCAACATTTCTTCTTGCTTCTTAGTCAACAATCTTATGCTCCTTATGTGAGCATATTCTTTTGTTGACCTTCATTGCATTGTGGTACATGCCTTCGAGCATGTTCTTGGTGAAAGAGATTCTTTCATGCTCGATCATGTTATAGAACTATCCCATGACTCAGTAATATACAAATGATAACATGACTAAACTTTAATGCATACATACCTCATCTTGATTCTCCTTTGATCATCCTTTGGTGTGGCCCTTCTTGCTTCATCTTAGCTTGCTTGCATATCATCCTTTTCTTGAATCCCATGAATGGGATTCCCAATGAGACATCTGCCTTGGTTCATCAACGTTCTTTTGAAGATTCCATCATAGGATCTTAAATATCCTTCCCTAGCAAATGTTTCCTTTCTTTTGATGATGGAGGTCTTCTAAGATTCTTAATCGTGATCAATTCTCCTTTCATTGTGTATGAGGTCCTATACTAAGTATGCTTCTTCTACATGAATACCTTGAGCTATATCTACCATGCTCCTATATTCTAGAAGATATTTCTACTTATGCATTTTTGTTCTTATCATAAATGCTACATCTACATGAGTATTTAGAACTCTATGTACATCAAGCTGCTAGATTCTAGAGGATATTTCTAGCCATGCCATTTTAATTTATTCCTACATGCTCCTATCCTACTCAAAAACTTTGAAAGAATTCTAGAAGTAAAGAGTTTGACCTAGTCATAGTAGAGATCCAAAGGATCTTCCTTCTTTTGCTTCTTTCCTTCTTCTTTCATCTCTTGAGTTATGTGAGCTTCTTCCTGCTTTCTTTTGTTGTTGTTGTCCTTCTTAAGCTTAGGACAATTCTTTTTGTAATGTCCATATTCTTGGCATCCAAATTTGCCAAATTTACCCTTTCTCTTGGCCATGGTAGCAAATGCTTGCTCCTTTGATCCCACATCTTCCTTTGCCTTAAGTCTGGTTTCCTCTGTTTTGCATAGAGACCACATTTCACTGAGAGTGGTTGCTTCCTTCTTGGCATATATGCTTGATTTGAAGTTTGCCCACTCCTCAGGTAGAGCATTGAGTACTACAATTGTCATATCTATGTCAGACATGTCTTCCCCAAGCTCTTGAAGTTGATCTCTCATTTCAGAGATTTTCATGAAGTAGGGAGCTATTCCTTCCTTTGTTATCTTCATCTTGTATAATTCATTTCTCAGAGATATAACTTCTCCGGTTGTGGATACCGAGAATAGCTCTACTAGCTTATCATAAATTTATTTTGATGTCTCAATCTTGGAGACATAAGGAATGAGAGAGTCTTTGATTGATTCTATCAGAACCCTTTGAGCTCTTGTCTCATCCTTATTGTACTTGGCTAAGGCTTGAGTTTGTTCCTTAGTAGGGATAGTGATATTCCCTTTGACATGCTCTAGGAGTTCATTCTCCTTGAGTAGTAAATCAGTCCTCTTCTTCCATGCAAGAAAGTTATTGGTACCTACCAATTTATTGCTTTCCTTGCAAAAAGACATTGATGTATATTCAGAAGGGGGCATGAACTTGATAGATTTTGAGATGTAATGGATTTGCTTCCTCCTTGAAAGCTTGAGGGCTTGTCTTCCCTGGATCTTGATTTTCTTCAGGTTGCCTTCTCCAAGTGGACTTGCTTGATGACTTGTAGCTTGATGTAGGTCCTGCTTCAATCTGCTCTTCTTTGTATGTGCCTTTATGTAAGGCTCTTCTTCTAGCTTTGTAGACCTCCTTGATGAATGATGGATTGTATACCCTTCTTGTCCTTGAAGTGATTGAGACTTCTAGGCTTGATGCTTCAACTTTGTAGATGCTTCTTCTTGATGAGTGTTCTTGAGTTGCCCTCTTCTTGATGTGTCACCTTAGCTCTAATACCATGTTGAAGAATCTAAGGCAAAGTAGTGTAGTGTGATTCTTCGTTACTTGATAACAATTTGTGGAGTCTTTTTACTTTTCTTGTTAGCTAATTCTTCTTCTTCTTATTATTATTGCATATGTGTGTACTTCATCAAACTGCTACCAAAACATAAAAACAAGAACACAAGAAGTTGGCTCTCTGCCAGGACCAAAACCTCTCTACTCTTGAGAGGAAAACCCTTTAGTGAATTTCTCTTATTGAAGCTTCTGTTGATCAATGCCAAACCCTAGATCCCTGACAAAGAGATCCTCCAAGCACAAGTCAAGTCTTCACTCCTTTCTGCACTATATACCTCAACACTTCTTTTGGCACTTTGTTTCCCGACACTTCGTTCTTCTTTCAACTTGTTAGTAATTTTGTTGCACTTGCTCTAGAGGACAAGCCTTTGATGAGAACCTTTCCATATGATGATTCTTTCACCTCAATCAAATGAGCTTCTTCAAAGTGTAGGTGCAGACTGGATGTGACTGTCCAGCAGCCCTAAATTCTCGCTCGTGTGATTGTTTACTTGCTGTTGTAGCCTCTTTCCTTCTTCGCTTGAGTGCCCTTCCTCTTCGCTTGATTGGGAGGCCTTATAAGCCTTGTTTATTAGCCCAAAAATAGAGAGATAAGTCACTGTAGTTTTCTGTTGTAGTGTGACCGCAGGCATACGCTTCCTTTCTCGCATGTGTAGCTATGATAACCCTAGAAAACATTCCCTTTAAAATTCGCTGCCCTAGTAGACCCTTTACCTCGACTTCCTTCGTTCCTCTTCACTTCCTTTTATCTTCGGATTTCAGAGCTAAATTGATGCATTCTATTTGGAGTGGACAACCTCTATAAATAGAGGATTGTCCCTCCATTTAGGTTGACTAGTCAACTGCTTGTAGGCTGACTTTGAGGGCAGATTGTAGGCTGATTTGTTGAGCAATTTGCGGATAGCTTCCATGGTGGTGTAGCATGCTTGAAAGAGCTTCTTGAAGGTGCCATTGCATAGGAGTAGACTTGACTTTGCTTGGAGGTTTTTCCCTTTGACTTTAATACATATTTATACATGGTGTAACATGCCCTTAAGGCCTTCAATATTTTCTCTTGACTATTTGACTCACCTATAACACTTTGACATGTGCTAGACCTACTTCAATGAGCTAGAGACTCGTTGACATATATTATAAAAATAATATTTCTTTTCTTGAATAAGTACAAATATCAAAAGTACATTTATGAAGACCGAACCTAGTTACACTTTAACACTTCCAACCTAATGGGAGGAACAGTTCCTAGGCCGATCCTTTTATTAGATAGGTGTATGTGATATGTGTTATGGATTGGGGTTTACTTCATGAATGGAAGCATAGTCTTCTGCTAGGTTATATCAAACCATTGTCCCTAAGTGCCTTTGTAGAGGGAGCTCTTGGCATTGCTTCAATTACCTTCCTCACCTTTCTTTTTCCAATCCCCCATACTTTCCTTTTTCTTTTCTTTAGGTATCTTGTTCTACAAGCTTCGTTGATTTTCATGCAATAATGAGAAAACCTCTTTTTGTGATGGGTAGGTTATCACTTCATTGTGGCTTGGATGTTCATAGAGATTTCCTTTTACTTTGATAGGCACGATATGCATGGATACTCTAGAGGATGAGTGACAATATAAGAGGAGGTAGAGCTCAATCTATAAGTTGGAGTTTACTTGCTTTACATCCCTTGCCATTCTTTTTTATTTTATCATTTGGCTCATGCTCTTTATTTTCTTACAGCCATAACAACCTTGAGTATATACAGCCCTTCTCATAGGACAAGGTCAACAGTGAACCAGCAAAAGCACTTGACAACAACCAATCGAAAAGTAGGACAACGGAGTAGGGGAAATGATATCAATTATTAAATATGGATATCATGGAATGCTACCATCATTAGAGCCTCCTATTTGTGCCCCTCCTAGATATTGAAAGAAAGGCCTCAAGGAAGGTCACATTGGACTAGGGATAAGTGATGGCCACCAAGGTGAAGCAAGGGAACAAGTGTACAACCAATAGCAGTCTATTATCCAATTCAACCTATGATCCATACTAGAATGCCCCGAAACATTTGTCATTAAATGAAAGCACCTGAATACAAAAATGATTGATGTACCTCACAATGGATAACCCACCTTCATCGGCTGAGCAAGCTAGATGAATGAATGTGCTGAACAGAGTGGATGATAAACATCTGAGGCGTGGATCATGGTAGGGCTGTTGGCTGTCAAACTGAATCATAGGAGAAAAAATTTCTGCGAGGATTACCCATACATGTGGGTGGGTAACAATATCAAAGGAGGGAAACTTATGGTTTTCTTGATGAGATAAGGTTGGAATGGCCACCACGTGTCACACTGAAAAACTCCCACTTGCTTGGTCCGCATCAGTTCCTAACTATGAATAGCATTGCTAAATATAGGCATGCCAAAAATAGCAATTTGATTCCTCAAAAATAGGAAAGATGAAAAATGAAGGGGAATGCTATAACATCACTGCCAAATATAGCATGCCTAAAAATAGCAGCATTTTGCATGTCAATGAAATTGGTTTTATCAATCTTGATTCTCTACAAGGAATTCAAATAGATGCACAGAATCATCATACAAGCCCCGAAAACCTCACTGCTAAAAAGGGCAGTGTTTTGCATGTCACCCAGAAGAAACTCATTGACATCATGAGCTTGCAAGGATCCCAAATATGTGATCACCTCTGACCTGCAGATCCCAGAACTTTGGTTCATAGAAAACATGAAAACTGCTATAAGGAACAATTTCCTCCAAATCTGCTGAACATGCCTCTTTGAAATGCTTCTATGTCTTTGAAATGGACTCTGATCAATTTGAAAACTGGTGCATTTGCTACTAAATACCAACATAATGAAAGTTAGCTGGATCTTGAACCACCAGTTGCACAGGAAAATCTGGGGATTAACATGTAGGCCATTGATTGGTGCATGTGCCCTAATGAGTATTCTGGCTAAGTTGAACATGATCATAGACCAGGAAGACATAAAATTATGGACAAGAAGTTTTCTGAACTCTCCCAGTCATCCATTTTGCAATAACCATTTTGTTTGGTCGATGATTTTTTGTTGTTGCCATGTGGCTTTGATCATATATGTATAATTTTCTTGAGTTCTGCTACTTAAACTATTGTGTTTATTTTAGTAGCGAGTTAACAACTTGTTATCACTCAAAATTGTCCTTGAGAAATAAGCATCAAGGGATTCTGAATGAACAATTTATGGAAGGTGCCTTTGTCATCAGCAAAATCTCTCACTTCCAAGTTAGTGTTCTTTTGACTTAGGGTCATGTTCCTGTCAGGTTTTTCAAATTTACAAATAGATCCTAAAACTCAAAATTCAGTGATATTGAATTTTGACTTTTTTATGACTGGTGCCTTAATCTACTAGGGCAATGTGGGAGGAAAATATAAATCAGTAGGGCAGTGGCAATAATGAATACTACTGATA
This sequence comes from Pinus taeda, assembly GCA_000404065.3. Lineage (NCBI taxonomy): Eukaryota > Viridiplantae > Streptophyta > Pinopsida > Pinales > Pinaceae > Pinus > Pinus taeda. Next base: position 129,937 of record APFE030667388.1, on the reverse strand, counting down.
CAAGAATTTTAAGCTGTATCCTATAGATGCATGAGAGTAATCACATGAATGGATTCTCATAAACTAGCATTATTTGTTGATCAAAGAAAAATGACAATTTCTTTCTTCATTAATCAAAGCAGCATAGTCAAGTACTCCCATGTTCACCTTCCAACCCTGACACTCTACCCCCAGTCCCTGCTAGTTGACTCTTCAAAGCTGCCTTGGACAATTTGGTTTGCTCTATTTCTTCCAATGATCTGAGGGCTCTTCGGATGATTTCTGTATTTGTATTTGTGCATCGCCCTATTTCATGTCCAGGAATTTATGCAAGGTGATACTTCAATCTGTATACCCCCCTTGTCATATGATGCCCACATAACTTGCAAGTCAAGTTTGATCGGTCAAACCCTCTATCAGGTTCACCAAATTCCCACAGAGAGTCCAATTTCCTTGGCATGTTTGTAACTTTGTTGAACTCTTGAGTTTTAATGTAAAATGAAGTTTGAAGTTGAACCTTGGGCACAAGAAGAATTGCAAGTTAAAAAAATAAAAATAAAATTTACATACAACATATTGAATTTTTGACAAAAAAAAAACCTCAACTCAATGCAACAATAATGAAAAAAATACACATTCAAACCCAAGCAAAAATTATAGAAAAAAACTAGGGCACAAGAATAAATTAAACTAATAAATCTAACATTCAAGTTTTTGCTTTTTTGACCAAAATAAACCCTCTCCACTATATGCAACAAAAATGAAAAAAAAAACACTATCAAATCCAATAAAAATTCATTGAAAATAAATGGGTGATAGAAACCCAAGGAAAAACAAGAAAAAACAAAAAAAGGGCCAAATTTGATGCCCATACCTGGAAACCGTGCTTTGCTGAAGAAACTTGGTCCAAATTTGAATTTTTCTTGCTTGGGATGCCAAGTTTCTTCACTTTTCTCCTCTCTTGCCCTTGTAGATGACTTCTCCTCCTCCTTAGCTCTCACTCTTGCCCTCTGTCTGAAAAAAAATGAGAAAAAAAAAACACAAAATCGCATTTGTAAGTCGTCATTTTCGCTGGCCACAATTTTTTCTGATCAGATTGCGATTTTTATGAAAAAATCTGCTATTTTTTCACCATTTTTTGAAAATAAAAAAATAGCTGAAAAAATCGGCGATTAGATTGGCTCAACGAAAAAATCGCGATGTTTGCAACACTGATTTAAATTTTGTGACGTTGTTGAAGATGTAAGGTGCACTTTTCATGATACATGATATGACATTGGTTTTTGTCAAAACTATGTCTTTGGCAGTTTTATCCTTGGATTCTTCTTCATATGTACTCAATATTTTGAATATAATTGTTTTAAGTTGACCTTGAATGCTAGAGGTCTTATGAGTTCAGAGCATCGTTGCTAGAGTATGAATTTAATTCAGTATCTATAAGAATGATTTCTTCTATGTAAAGGATGTCAAAACATTTGTCTAATTTGATATCCACGAATTGTCTTGTAGGTTGAGTACTGTACATTAATGAACTTTTACCGATTATAAAATGTAACACAGGTTTGCTCTTTAATGATTTTTTTTTTTTTTTTCATTTGACTAGACAGTACTTTTCTTTTGTTATTTCAAATGACAGTTCCTTTTTTCTTGTCTTTCTTGTGCAAGTGTTTTCATTTTATAATGTTCAGTGTACTTTATCCCAAAAAGACAGCAGTATTCAGTTTGTAGATGATGCAAATGTGAAGGTCGGTGATTTGGTTCTTATTTGAATTTGGTTAATTCGAACAGGTGTGGTGATGGCTAGATTATTATCATGGAGGTTCATCTATAAGTATTATGTACCATTTTATAGAACAGAAATAATAATTGATATATTACCAACATTCAGTGATTAATCTAAGTATCCCCAGTGGAATATGTGTGGGATGGTCATTAATAATGACATTCATAAGGCAGGAAAAAGAAGTGTGAAAATGTTGTGGTTAAGATCAACCACACATCATCTTAGAGCAAGATGATCTTACTTCTTGTGACTAATAGAGTTTCTAGTCTGTGGTAGCAAGCTTTAATAGAAGTTGGCTTCTATTGGTGTTCTCTCAATTGTGCCTTATATCTCTGTTACTTGGGACATTTTGTTGATAGAATTAGACATCCACTGGTGCTAAAAGAATATTATGATACAGAACAATGTGGTAACCATGGCAAGTTGAGCTCCCCTGTCTTGTATTGTAGTGCCCAAGGACAACCCTAATTTATCATTCTGTCTATATGATGTGCGAGTATGATGATTATATGGGATTGTCTTGTGACTACTTATATCTAGTAGCTGTCTACTTATTATTCTCTTCACTCTATTATTTCTGCAGAATAGCTCTTTTAACGCAAAAGAATATGATTTGAGTGTAAACTGCGAACTAAGATCCTTGAGTGAGCTTGCTTTAAATTTCAACCTTGCTAGCTCAATAAAATTCTTGCAATTCTTTCAAGGTTGTGTACTGTGTCAATCTTTTTCAGATATTGAAGAATATGTTGGCCTTGTTAATTTGGATCTATTTTTTGTTGTTGTTGATAGCGCATGTTGTTACCTATCAGTAAATAGTTGCTCACAATGTCAATAACATACAAGTTTAGAATCTTCAAAATTTCTAGTGAATAACGTGCATGTGAAATGTAAAGTTGTAAACCTAAGAACATGGCAGGACTGGAAGTGGGTTGTGAAATCTTAACTTGTTATTTGCCATCTTAAATACACTAGATAGTGTACAACCTTTGAAAATAATATCCACATTGGTATGCATCTGCAACTATTACACATATTGATGTTAGTTGGCCAGAATCTTGCTCACTTAAAAGACTCCTGCAACCTTGGGTCTATGAGCTTCCTGCATAAACTTAACTCTCGGCTCTCCTTTGGAATACATATTCTGTTTAGCTTGTGAAACAGTCCTTCGAGATAACATTCATTGAAATATTTGAGCTCCATGTACTTTCGTGGTCTGTATGGGAATGCTAATACTGCCCTGATTCTGTTTAGCTTGTGAAACAGGCCTTCAAGATAACATTCATTGAAATATTTGAGCTCCATGTATTTTTGTGGTCTGTATAGGAATGCTATTATTTCCCTGAAGTCTAGATCTATTGTAAACTGTACCTTGTATTCTTTATTTGGAACTGGACTGAGGTTATTAGTACTTCCAATGTGGATACTGGAGGTCTGGAGAAAAATTCAGCAATATGATTTTCCTTATCCTTCCTATAATTGATGACCAAATTAATCTGTTGAAACTTGAAAGAGTGCCATTCATTTGAAATGCCGGCTCTGCTGCAGCTTTGGATTAATAAGAATTGAAACTTATGGTTTTTGTGAATAATTGTCTCTTTCCAGGAAGATCATGTCCCAATGCTTAACTGCCTATAAATTTCGTAGATTGTATGTTAGGCAGTTCAGTTTTGCACCATCAAAACGTTTCTTAATGGTAGGCTATGGGTTTTCCCTGTTGTAGATATATTTTACCCATTGCATGACTTGAAGTATCTTCTTTGATCTCAAATTGCATCCAGTGGTTTGATAGGCTTCACATTGCTGCTTCATGAATTTCTGACTTCAAGGATTCAATTTTTTGCTGGAATTGATCCATTGTCTACCTTTATCAATGCATTACAAGGGACAACCACTTTGAGAAGCATTTGACAAATATGCTCAAATGTTTGCCTAGTCCTATGAACTTTCCTAACTTTCCTTGGGTCAATATAAGTTCTGCTTTGTTGATGCAAAAGAATAGATGCATGACTGTCTGCTTAGCAGAGTCATGCCATTCATTTTGGCTTGCAAGTAGGGGTTGTGGAGAGAATCAAGTACAATCTCCAATTGATGCTGGTGCTCTTCCCAGGTCTAAATGAATATGCTCAAATGTTTGGCTAGTCCTTTCCTAACTTTCCTTGGGTCGATATAAGTTCTGCTCTGTTGGTGCAAAAGAATAGATTCATGGTTGACTGCTTAGCAAAGTCATGCTATTCATTTTTGGCTTGCAACCAGGGCTTGTGGAGAGAATCAAACACCATCTCCAATTGATGCTGGTGGTCTTCCCAGGTCTGAATGAATACCCAAATATTGAGTGTCAAAGGTGACAATGAAGATCCATTTATCAGTCTCATGAACTTCATGGAAGCATTGCACAAATTACTTAAACAGATCTTGCTTTCTCTTAAACATGCCATCTCTTATCTAAACTTGCTGATATTCAGACTTCAGACCTGGCTTAGTGGAATACCAATCTTCCAAAGCTAATCAACCGAGTAATTGATTCTTTGTAGTAGGTATTGATTTTTTACGACGATTTTGTTGAATCCCTAATAATGTACACATATTTGCTAGGTATGGTCCTTCAAAACTAACACCCTAGCGATGTTCATGGAGAAACACTTGGTTTAATTAGTCCTACATTGATGAGCTCAATTACAATTAATTTATCCAAATCCTTGCGAATAAGTTCCATATAGGTTTATACTTTGCAAAGTTGACTTAGATATGAGTTCTATGCAACATTTGAACGACGATGCCTTTGGCCTAAGAAATACTTATTTATACTTCAAATGCAAATTACTAGTTGTTCCTTTCACTTCATTGTCTAGAGGGAACTAACATGGGTTCTAGGTGCATGTTCTATCATGGACCTGATCAGCATCAAAACAAACTTTTACTAAACTTGATCAATTGTTTAGTTTGATTCACAAAGATGGAGAGCTTGTCTCTACCTTGACGTACTCTCCCAAGTAATGATTGCCATGCTTAGAATGGTATTTGTTAGCACACCTCAAGGAAATCATGCCATGTTTCACATAAAGGGGCTGCACAAGCTATAGCCTTACAAGTGTCCAAAGGCACCACATAACATTTAATCTTATCAATGAGTTTGGGTGGGACGACAAACTTAAACATGCATTGTTTTTTCAATGCAAATCAACATTTTAATAAAACCATCATAGTGGATATGGTGAAGAAGGATACACCATTCTTTTTCACCAACAATTTTGAGGTAAGATACCTTAGCTTGACTTGTATTTTGACTTGAAACAATTGATCTCTTTGTTCCACATTGATTTATGGTTTTGCCATTAATGTAATTCAATCATCTACTTCAATTGTCGATCACTAACTATGTCCCACTCGTTCTATTTTGATCAACAAAAGTTTTCTCCACTTCTTATTTACGCAAGGCAATTCAAGAGGTAGTTCATTAAATCTGATTTGGTCAAAGAAAATTCTCTTATGAACACTTCTTCCTCTTGCGCTCCCTATCCCTTGTGCTCTACTATTTGTAATGCATCAACTTTTGTGAAGATACTTCATACTCTTCAAGTTTGTCATCGAATGAGTTGAATCTTGAAATGACATAGGATAATGAGATTATCCATGATGAAGAAGAAAGCAATGAAACTATAGAACATCCATTCCATTCCTCGCAATCTCCTATTTTGCATGAGGATAACCTTTCAAATCAGGTTGCTCATGAGTTTTCTCTGATTCATACATCTCTAGATTTGCGATCAGAAGAATATTATGACTTGAGTAATCTCCTCCATACGCCTATGTGTGCTAGTAGTTACAAATGTTTGCACACCTTGTGGGGTTGATGTATTCAACAAAATTTTACTAGCATTGATGAGTCACTTAGTTTGATTCATGAACATTGAAGGTTTTGTCTCTACCTTGACATAATCTAGCTAGGTAATGATTCCCATACTTTGAATGGTATTTGTTAGCGCATCTCAAGGAAATATCATAACATTTAATCCTATCAATGATTCTGGGTGAGATGGAAAACTTAAACATGCATTGTTTTGTCATTACAACTAAACATTTTTATCCAACCATCCTAGTGGAAATGGTGAAGAAGGATACACCACTCTTTTCACCAAGAAGTGTGTGATAAGATACTTCTAGCTTACAAAATTAATAACACGAGTTACAATCTCCTTCTTGACTTGTAATTTGACTTGGAACAATTGATCTCCTTGTTCCACATTAATTTATGGTTTTTCTATTAATGTAATTCAATCATCTACTTTAGTTGTTGATCCCCCTAACCATATCCCATGCACTTGTTCTATTTTTATCAACAAAACTTTTCTTTGCTTCTTGTTTATGAAAGGCAATTCAAGATGTAGTTCTTGATGTCTCATTCATAGACCTATGCTAGCTAATAATTACAAATGTTGGCCCACCTTATGCATTTGATGTACTTGTGCTCAACCTTGTAGGTTTGATGTACATGCTTTCTTGGATTTGGGGACAATGATTTTGATCCATTGCTCCCTCTACTCAACAAGATTTGTTGTTTCCTTGAGTGTTTTAAATCGTGATTATATGATCGGTAGAGCTCTACATCCTAGGGATGCAACAACACATGTTTACCCTTTGCTTTAATGTACATGGTTTTGATGTAGATAGTAAAGTTGTGGATGCAACTTTGTACTCCATTACCTTTCACCGAAGTGTTTAGCTTGAGATATTATTGTCAAATTCTTATTGTGCATTCATTGATTGAGATATTGTTGTTGAAATCCTATTGTGCATTCAAACCTAGCTAAGTAAAATGTTTTATGCAAAACTTTTTTGAACTCTTCCCGACCATGGATAACAAGTTTCTCTTGTTGCCTCTTTCATTGATAAATTTTTCCCACTACAAGAAAGTATTATGGGTCATCTTCAACCTCAAGAATGTAATTTTATGTGTCTATGAACCCTAGGAATCGGATGTAAATCTTTATGTTTTCCCTAAACATTGACCATGAGTTCTCAAAGTTTTCCAACAACATTTATAGTACTTTAGACTAATTTACATAATCATTTAACATTCCAAAGGATGGAGTCTCACCTGAATCATATGTAAAGGTTGTTATCAATTTGCAAATGTTTGAGAAAAGATTAAAGCGAGAAAGTATACACTTGGTAATTGCGACCATCATTATAACATAAAGAAAACATAGAATCAAACACATTCATACTAAAATCAATGCATATTGCAAGAGAAATTCACATGAACATCAATTTCCATTATCATGGAAAGGAATTTATGTCACACTTAACAAGCAACATGGCCAAGGATCTCTTATGCAAACTACAAAAGGTAATTAAAGAACCCAACATTGAGGGACAACCACAAGACCCTCAATTGATCCTCGTGGCCATAATACAGCCCATGAGAGGGAGGTTCTTTGCACTAATAAAATCTAGATTGGGCAAACAATTAGGCAAATGATCTTAGATAATGGAAACCAAAAGAACCCTATTTTTCAATAGTTGGTCGTGTTTCCTCAACACCCTCCCACACCACATCCATAACCATATGATGGTCATTGACGTTTGTTTGTCAACACTTGTCACTTGCCTTTGTAGTACAATGTGATGTTACATACCTTGGTTGTGGCATGATTTATTTCTTTTTAGATATAGAGGAACCAATGACTTGTCAGGTTTACTTGGGTGAGGCTTAGGTTCAAAGCCAATTAGCTGTGTATTAGCATGATTCTTGGAAAGCCTTAGTATTTTGATAAAAGGACACAAAATATTAGATATGACAACACTTGCAAGAACTTGAAGAGAATGATAATGTATACTAGGTGGGCTCTTATGACTCTAATAGTACACTTATTGGGCAATAAGGAATTAGATAAGTTAATATATACAAATTTAGCACTCTTCGATATGCTCTAATGCTCATCCCTCGCAACCTATAATAATCTCCTCCAAGGGGTTCACATTTTAATAAAGAGGTGCCCCTCTAAGCACCATGTCAATAACCCAGTACTTATCCCACTTTTATCCAATGTTATACCCACTTGACATATGAAGAAAACACCATTACTCCTTAGGACCCTCTTATGCATTATTCACCTCGTCACGAGGATATGAGGTGATTGCTTCTACATGTTCCTGAACAACACAACCATCTTAGGTCTTAGAATGGAGGGCATTTCTTATTGCAATTATTAGAATAAAACACCAATAGTTTTACAAATTAATCTTTCAACAAATGTTCTCCTCTTAGTGTCTTGTTAGGCGAATCTAGTCAACACCTAACCCCTACATATTGTGATGTTCTATGCTAGAAAGCATGTACTATTTGTAGAAATTGAGGACCACTGCCTCTCACAAGGGAAGAATTGTGAGACGAACAAAGCTCAGTAGGTAAAATTTTCAATATAATATATAGTAGTATATTATATATAATATATAATATGACTACATCGACGAGCCTCATATATATACCAAGGTAGGATGCCCTTTCACGAATAAAACACCTGATCTTAGGTCTTAGTATGTAGGGCATTTCTTATTGCAATTATTAGAATAAAACACCAATAGTTGTACAAACTCACCTTTCAACAAATGTTCTCCTCTTAGTGTCTTGATAGGCTAGTCTAGTCAACACCTAACCCCTACATATTGTGATGTTCCATGCTAGAAAGCATGTACTATTTGTAGAAATTGAGGACAACTGCCTCTCACAAGGGAAAAATTGCGAGAAGAACAAAGTTCGCTCAAAGATGAAATTTTCAAAATATTTGGATCCACAAGGAACAATGTAAACTTTGAAACGAGAACTGATACTGTTACCCGTTTCGTAGAGATACAAAAAAATGACCAAATTTTCAAAAGTGGTGATGCAGAATACACGTTTTTTTTAGAACATGGTTTTTGGAACTTTAATTTTTTTTCATGTTCAAGGATGAAATCAAGTTTTAGAATGGTAGTGATTTTCATGCTGATTTTAAAAAGTGAGTATTCTGCATCACACCTTTTTTTTAAAAGACCTATTTTTTGACTTTTAATTTTCTAGTGTGTGAAATGTGAAAAATTATTTTCTAAATTTGATAGTTTTTGAAGTCGTCATCTTATTCATAGTTTCTTCTTCTCTATCTTAATTTTTTTTTTAGGGGGGTTTTTATTGTTTTGCGTTTTTAAATTAGAAAGTCGATAGTT
>APFE030667388.1:0-99969 GCA_000404065.3 Pinus taeda | reverse complement strand
TGCATGAACTGTAACATTCTGCTGATGGGTGGTTGTCTCAATGTTCTGAACAAAAACAGGTTCAAAATGGTGTCTATTTTGATGTAGCTCTTCTTGCTGTAGCTGTGATTCAAGCTGCAAAAAATCAATCTTTTCTTGTGCATATTGTAGACATGTCTGAATTCTTGAGAGAGAGCCTTTGCTAATTTGTAATGTGTCATCAACAGTGGATTGTATAAGAGTTTTCATGAACTCTAATACTTCACTGATTCTGGCCATTTTCCTTCAAAACTGCATATGTTGACCCTTACTTTCATCTTTAAGAGTCTTGGAGCAGTTGTTTTGCTTTTCACCGATCTGTTTATGCTCGGGGCTCTTGAGCAATGCCTTCCATATAAAGCTTCAATTCAATGCACATATTACATGGAAATAACTCTTCTGCCCACAAATACTCTTGTTATGAAGTTTTGTAATTAAAAATTGTCTCTGTCGTTAATACCCGGGGATGACCTTTGAAACTGCTGCAACAATTAATTTGTGAAATGAAGCCCTTATGACTACTTTTCTTCGGATATAAATAAAACATAAAAAAGAGAGTCCAAAGGTGCAATAAATTTATGGCTCTGGGAATATAATAAATTCAATCAGCAAATACATCAAGTGCAGATCCTCGTAATATTTCTCTATTGTATGCAATCAGCTTTCCTATCTGCACACAAACAGTAGCAATGAATGCCAATGCAGGGTCCACGATCTAGAGGGTGATTTGAATTTGAGCTCAATAGCCAACTGTTTCGTTGCCTATGATGGATTTACACCGTGCAATACATTCACATTTTCTGAGATTGGAAATGCTGGCTTCGAAAAGAGCGTCCAAAACCAACTCTTGGTTTCAGTTTCTACAAAATGCACTGAGTAGAAATTTGGACTGGAATCTGGAGAGGCCATTGGAAGGCATAATTTTTTTTCATAGAATATGTATTTGTAGCATTCGCCAACGCTAACATCGTTAAGAAATTATGTAAACAACAGACACTCCTTTCTCATTCATTCATAGAAATGGGCGACACACCTTCATTTTCCTTACCACACCGAGCACAATGCAGGGCATATGGCGATAAACAATGTAAATATCACCAAAAGAATTCTTGTGCTAGACCCCATCTTCAGAGATTGAGTAAGCTCAGAACATGAATCTTGATAAACTTGAGATTTTGACCGATTCAGAACCGATTTAAACCGCTAACGCAGAGCAAACAATTACGATGCCAAAAGATAACAAAAAAGAATGCTTTTTAGAATGGAAGATGAGGATTCCAGAACTTCATACGAAAACTTAATTTACAGATTCTGGATCGATCGGGACCATTTGAACAATCTCTTCAGCAGAATGCAAACTAGATTCAACTCTAGGAACATGGATCAACTCCTAATTATCAACCCCTCCAACACTGATGTCAAACTCCAGCAAGGACGACACGTTCAGCTCAACCCATTAAACATATTTTACTCATCCCGCCATCAAGTAACCTTGGATGACAGTGTTCAAGAAGGGACTCGGCAACTCGAACCTCTGATTTCAGACTTTGGTGCACTCAACCACAACAAGAGAGGGAACTCGTTCAGGGTGAGCCTAGCTTCTAGGCTAGTCAGGATTGCAGACGGCCTGTATAGTATCAGCGGCAGCCCAAATACGTCCCACACATCTGAAGGAGCTTGATTCTGGCTTGCGATAGGAGTACGCACAGGTTGAAGTGAATTCGACACTCACACAGAGCCCTGTTCAAGAGGCAAATCCGACCTTTTCTTGATGGCTCTTTTCGCAATTGATTTTCAGCCCCTTCAGAGTAATTTTCCTGGCAAACAATAATCGACCCTTCCACAATTTTGAACCTATTCCACGCTCACCTTGGTCTCCATGCTCATAGCAATAGTGTCGGACAGAGAATAATGGCAGAGGAAATGCCATTTAATGCACATGACGAGGAGCGTTATGTGAAGCATTAACTAAGTAGGGTATTTTTCTATTTCAAGACTGCAAACAATGCAGAGACTAGGCTTTACAATGCGCAAAATGAGAATGAATTAATCATATTCGATGACTGGAAAAGAATAATGGGTTAGTGTGCGCAGATGGGTTCCGGTAAAACTGCAGCGTTCTGTTTCCCTGAGACGTTACTGTGCATAAGATAGAACTGAGCAGAATGATATGATGTTCTGATGATAGTACTGAAAAGAAATGTTTGGTAACCGACGTGAGGCTTTATGATGACTACACAGAGCAGAATATGGAGCGTTACTACCAGGTGAGGGATAGCAAAACGCATTCCCTATGGAGCTGTGGCAATAATTAATGTCAGCAAATTGGCAGAGCTCAAGTGCGCAGGAGCGTTAAGTTTCCTTGGGAAGATAAAATGCCCAAGCCAGAATAGGAAAAACCAGCGTTACATATGCAGAGTGCGCTCAATAAAATGGAACGGCTAAAGGAGTCTATAATCACCATTACGCACAGAACTGAACAAGTAAATGTAGAAAACTAAATGTTGAGCTTGATTAGTCCATAAAACTCATGGAAGGCCATACATCATAAAACTCATTAAAATATAGAAACGTTGGTTTACACAGGCCACCAAAACAAGTGGCTTACACAATATTGAGAAGGTTATGAACGTACCAGCTCTGATACCATGTTAAACACACATGGGGAGCGAGAAAGGTGTAAAAGATAAATCATGCAATTCAATTTTTATTCACAAATGATATACATTTATAGTACATTATGTGACCGTTGGGATTCACATCCCAAGGTCTCTTGGACTGCTTTGTCCATTCGGTTTCCACACTAACCCATTTAGGATTAGGTGTCCAACAACTTTAAATTTATTAATGTGTTAAATGTGAATCATCATTTTCTAAATTTAACAATTTTTCAAGTAGTCATCTTCTTCTTATTTTTTTGTTTTGTTTTTTTTTTCTTTGTAGTGAAATCTTTAATTTTTTTCATAGTTAAAAAAAAAGATCAATATTTCAAAGTTTCGATTTTCTATATATTTATATATTGTTAAATAATTTTTCAATGCACATCAAATAATTGTCTCTAAAAAAACAATTTGACAATTGACATAAAAATACACATTTTGAACATAAATATAACCAAAAAATTACACATTTTGAGATTTTTTTGCTAAAAATAACATGTCAAAATCATAATTTTTATAGGAAAAAATGAACAAAAAATAGTAATAGTTTGTTTGTTTGTTTGTTTTTTTTTTTTTGAATTTCATGTCAAATAATAATAATAATAATCACAATTTAAAAAATAATAATAATGATTCACATAAAACCTAAAGTGAAAATCATATAATACAAATATTGAACATATAACAACATTAACTGAATACTTATTCGTATCATAAAATGTCAAAGTCAAAATATTACAAGTATAACTAATTAATAGTTACAGAAAATGAACTTGATTTCCAACCACAACTTAAATTTAATCAATAATATCACATTATCCATACTCTTCATCTTCTAGAGTTTCATCATTGTCTTCTTCCATAATATTTTCTGCTTCAGTTTGTTCATTTCCCCCTTCTGATGGATCTTCGATGTCTGCGAATCTCCCAATGTATGTCTTTCTAATCATTCCATCTAATGGTGGTTGAGGTTCCTTTGCTTTTTTTGTCACACTTGATTCATTAAAATCCCCTTTCCTCAACCCAACTTCTTGCATTGCATCTTGAAGAACTCGAAGAGCATTGATTATTTGCTGAATAAATTGCACTGCACTGGGTTTTTCAATGGAAATACAATTTCTTCCTCTTTGTAGGCAACATGCTAGTGTTGTACTTAATTATCAAACACAAAAGAAATAATGAAGTAAATTAGTATAATCACATATAAATTAATAAAGAAGATATTGAAATTCAATTTTATATAATAAAACTTACATGAGCCCGAGAATAAATCCATAACCTAATCTCTTTCATTTGAACATAAGTCTATATGATAGTTATTCAATGATTGTGTTTTTTGATAAATGTTAACTATCTCTCATTTTGCTTCTTTATCTTCATATGATAGTTTTTTTACAGCAACATCATAAACCAATACTTGGCTATGACTCTTTCCATTAAGAAGAACAACTTATAACTATCATATTTTGTCTAACTTTCAACATGGATGAACTCACAACCACTTATAATTGGTTGATCTCCACGGTTAATAAGATTTGACTTTTATCTGTAACATGAAATAGTAAAAGTTCAATTAACTTGTACATAAATGATTTTATTTAACATTAATCAATCATACAATTTCAATGTCTTACCATGTAAACTGCATCCTTGAGTTTGCTTTTCCCTTAAAGCTTGTCATTAACATTGTGAATTGTGTGCTTGAATGAAATGTCACAAATCTCCATAATGGTGATGTTGTGACTTCTACAAATATCACAACCACTTTACTAAGAGCTTGATAAGTATAAGGGTCACTATCATAGTCAATGTTTGAGATATTGAAACCATGAGGAATAGATGCAATAACCAGGGAATAATCCCTTTTAGGTATGAGTTTAGTAATCTCTTCACAATCACATTGTATTATTTGACATTGGCTAGTCTCAAGCTCATTCCAAACGAAATGAGTAAGACTAGAATCAAGTTCAACAGTACTAAGATATTGCTTTCTCATTAATTTTATCTTAATTTTTCAATAAATATTTTGAAACACACTGGTGCTCCATTTGCATCCTTTTTCATCTTTAAAGAAATAAACAAATATATGTATAAGTTATAAAATAAAAATAGTATATATATGAAAGAAAATGAATGTATAAATCAACATACCTTTTTAAATGCAAGATAAAAATCTTTTACTGTTGATGTAGAACTTGAATCTGGGTAGTTGCGTACAACATCATCCCAACTATATTCATTCAACAATTTAACCATTTATTCTTGTATTCTCATGTAAACCTTGTGAATGAATAGATAAAGTAAAAAAAATTAATATAATGGTATTTATAACAAATACTACCAACAACAATATGTTATATTTAAAAGAAAATTATAATCTAGAAATAAGTAAAAAAAAATTCAACAAACTTACTTTTGAAATTTCTCACACATTTCGTCTAATGATAATTCCTCTAATTTCACACGAGATAATATTGTTTTGATAAGATTTTCATCATTCACTTCTTGCAATTCTCACCAAGGTGTGATAGTCATATTTTCTGGATGGAGCTTCATTTTAGGACCTGATTTACTGATGTTACATATCAATGGTTTATACCTTTTAACCTCTTGGTTTTTAATGCCAATGTTCTCCCACGTGATAAAAATCTCATTAATCAATTCCCATATCTCTGTAGTTATAAATGCCAACTGGAAAATGTTATCCATACCTTTGAATATATCAGAGTTCACTTTGTCGCTTTTTGAATTGATTTTTTCCTCAATTTGATAACCTATTTCTATACAACATTCTTTCTGAAATGCTAGACTAAATTTTGTCTTATCCCCACCACATTTTTCTTCAAATTAATTATGAATAAATCTAACCATTTGGATGAAATTCATAAACATCCTATACTCATTATTTGTAATATGATCCCGTGCCAATAATTTTTCTTTTGTATATGCTAAACTAGTATAAATGATACATTTCATTGTTTCAAAACGTGGGTTGTAAGGATATTCCTCCATAAATTTCCTTTGAGCTTCTATGGAATGGTTCCCCCCAAGTACATAATATTTGTATTCAAATTTTTTTGACTTATAAAATGCTTCTTTGTTGGGAGCTTGAATTTGATCAACAAGAAGCACATAATCAACCACATGAGCATATGGATTGTTCCTCATTAATGTCTTCAAGTTGTGAATATATAGGTGGTGTGGATTTCTAATTTGATATTTAAATTGTCCTTCATTTGGCTTATAGATTTGGTTGACATTAAGTTGAAATGTACGACCACCCTTCATTAAGTTTGTCTTTTTCAAGTGATGTCGAATGGGATTTTGTTTTGTTTTAATAATTCCATCCTCTAAATCAGCTCTTGGTGTAATGATTTCCCTGCTTCCTTTTGAGTTTTCACTAGGATCTTCATTGCTGACCATGAATTTTTGAGAATGATCAACTTTTAATTTTTTCCTCCTCTTAGTTATCATATTTTCTTCTACATAAGTAATATCTTCATCATCAATTAGAACATAGACATTCTTGAGAATTTTTCCTTTTGGTCTTTTATGGCTCTTCTCATTTATAACATTAGTTCTAATCTCATCCTCAGTAATGGCAACATATTTTTCAGCTTCAACTTCAACTTCAATTTCAACTTCCTCATCTTCAAAAGTAACATGTCTATCTTTGCTAAATTTATCCACTAGGCATTCTTTTCTGATCCCTTGGATGTAGTCTTGTAGCATCATGAAGTACTTTTTTTCTTTCCTGTTTGCGATATCTTCTTCTTAAAATTAAGTAATAGTTTTTTCACTACTTTTATCTAAAAAAAAAATAAAAAAAAATCATTATTAATAATGACTATACACGTTTATAGTTTAAATTAATTAATAAAATTGTCATATTAATATTTAAGCCGACTAAGCTTTACAAAAAGATTATTCACCTAAACACATATAAATCATTAGCTCTTTTACATGATATCTTCTCAAGATACGAAGTGTTCCCCTGATGATGGATTCACTTTGTAGTCTGAAACATTGGTTATTAAAACTCTTTAACAGGTCATTCCACTCTCTTTTAACATTCATAATATCTCGCTTTATAAAATAAATTCTTCCCAACAATTGAAAGACTTTCAATAAAATTTTGTCATACAAAATATCATATGTCAATAAAAACTAAGTTATAACAGGTATAATGATACAATTACAATAACACAAAACACATAAATATAAATAACAATACTTACCATATCTTGTGAAATATCATTTGTGATTTGTTTACTCATCTTTGTAGAATCATCTGCCATGTCATACATTGATAATGCAAACTGATATATAATCTCATCATGTGACTTGGGAGGTTTTGTAAGTACATAAACAACTTCAATATCGGGTATCAAACACATGTCTAGTACTTTTCCCAGCACCTCATAACTTCCACTATTGTTAAAGTATAAATATATCTTCAGACCTTGTTCGCCTTCTCTATCTTTCACAAACCATGCAAATTTTGTATGCTTCACTTCCTATGATTTCTTCTAGTAAGAAACCAACTTCTTATCCTTAGAGACACTTTCTAGATTTGTAGTTATTAGTTCAGGTCGGGTTCGTTCAACAATATTTTTTGAGATCCACCTCTGCTTAACTGCTTTGGTCTCAAAAATTCATTGATGTCATTTCCCTACAAGCAAATATAAGTATATATAATATATATATATATATATATAATATATATATATATATATTATATATAATATATTATATAATCAGCCCCTAGCCTGTCGAGGGATGATTATGGGATTTGGCCCTTGGAAGGCTAGGGGGGAAATTCTAGGAATTGACATCCTAGCCTACCAAGGGGTTGATTTTCCTCGGGTGGGCACGACCATGGCCGGGCGCGCCCACCAATAGGCATAGGCCACTGCCTGTGCCTGTGGGCGAGCGCGTCTAGCTGTGGGTGTGCTCGCCTAAGTCAAAGTGCCCCCCCTAGAAGACCAAGGGGAAGATTCTCGGATATGGCCCACGGTAGGATAGGGGGTCAATTCCTGGATACGGTCCCCGACAGGCCAGGGTGCTGATTCCCAGATTCAACCCCCAACAAGCTAGGGGGCCGATTCCCAGATACGGCCCTTGACAAGCTAGGGTGTTGATTCCCAGGTTCAGCCCCTAACAAGCTAGGGGGCCGATTACTAGAATCAACCCCTTGGCTTGTTGGGGGTCGGCCTCGTGGCAGGGTAGGGGGTTGCTTTGCCCTGGGCGAGCACGCCCACATGCATAGGCACAAAATTATGGCGATATAGTAATTTATGTTACATGTGGGATAACATATATAATAAAAATAAAAATAAAATCAATTGTCTAGTAAATGCTATATAGTAAAATATTAATTTAGGTAAAAGATTTAGTTTAAAATTTTAGTTTAAAGATTTAGTTTAAAATATTAATTTCAAGAGAAAATTTTAGTAGAAAATTTTCAATAAATTGTAGAAGAAAATTTTGGAAGGAAATACTTCAAACGAAATTTTTGGAGGGAAAATTTTTGGCGAAATTTTTTTGGAGGGAAAGTTCCATTCTTTAAACTATATAATATCATTAGGAGAGAGTGCATTTGTATCATTCAACCTCTTATGTTTGAAAGCCATGGATTCTTTTGACAGTGAAGTTTGGCTTTGTGAAGCCTCAACATCTTCGTTGCCTAACAAATCCATTCATATTGATGAATATAACAAAAAATATTTCACTATGAATAGAGAGTAAGATCTTCCACTTAATCCTAATACTAAGGACTATGAGAGAAGCACTGATGAAGGGCAGGATGGATAATTTCAAATAAATAGAGAGTCACGGTTTCCACTTAGTCCTAATCCTATGGACTATGAGAGCAGTAGTGATGAAGGCCAAGATGAAGAATTTCCATTAAATTGAGAGTCACAGTTTCCACTTAGTCCTAATCCTATGGACTACGAGAGCAACAGTGATGAAGGCCATGATGAAGAATTTCCAATAAATCGAGAGTCACATTTTCCACTTAGTCCTAATCTTAAGGACTATGAGAGCAATAGTGACAAAAGGCAAGATGATAAATTTCTAGTAAATAGAGAGTCACATTTTCCACTTAGTCCTAATCCTAAGGGCTATGACAGCAACAGTGACGAAGGGCAGGTTGAAGAATTTCCAGTAAATAAGAGTCACATTTTCCGTGTAGTCCTAATCCTAAGGACTATGAGAGCAACACTGACAATGCACATGATGAAGAATATCCAATAAACATAGAGTCAAATTTTCCATTTAGTCCTAATTCTAAGGACTATGAGGGTAGCAATGACGAAGGGCAAGATGAAGGTGATGAAGAATATCTTCCAAGTCAGTATTTCAAAAGCATAAATGATGGTAATGAAAAAATTCCTGTAACTGAGGATGGTAATAAATATTTTTCAAGCAATGATGGTGATGAATTTTCTAACTATGTTCAAAATGATCATAGTGAGGATAATATTCCTCCTAATGATGATGAAAATGCTTATACAAATGATGATGATTCAATGATGGAGACGTTGACAACAAATATTGTATCGAGGAGTAGGAGTTGAGATTTTCGTATCAATCCAAGATGTTCTAGTTATACAAGGGGTAGAGAAGAATATCTCACGAGAAGTTCTATCAATGCTCTCATTTCAAGTGAATGTTACCAAAATGATTGCTTGAAACATATGGATTTCAAGTTTGCATTGGAGAAAATGAAGATATATTTTTCAATGAATAAAAGCATGCAAAATTTATATTTAGTGGGGTGCATGCAATCTACATTGTCAGGTTATGATTATCATATTGGGTCTTTATTTATCTGTAGAAAGGCTTTCAAAATGTTTCATTCAATTGGTAATTTTCATCTGTCAAGAATCCAAGAAAATTTGGAAAAGGATACCACATTTTATTCAGAAGTACGTCATAAATGAGAGTTTGGGTCATTATCAAATATTGCAATGTCATGGATGAAAGACTTATTTTCAAAGCATGGAGAGTGTACGCCAAATAGAGACACAATACATATTCCAAATAATTTCTCAAGACGACAAATATACAACTTATACAAAGAATATGTAGAAGGCGTTGAAGGAAATGGTCGATTTATTCATATCAATATTTTGTGAAGATGTGGAAGAAAGAATTCAACAATGTCCATATTCCTAAGAAGAGAAGGATGGGGGTTTGCAGTAAATGTGCTTCTCTTAAATAAAAAAGGGATAAACGTCAAGGGGCTGAAAGAGGTAAGCATTCATAAATTTATTTTTTAAAATTGTATAGTCATCAACTATGAAAACATATTTATTAATGGCTTTCTTTTATGTTATGTGTAGATTCCATTGTCAAAGTGGTTCAAGATCATCGCAAACAATAAAAAAGTGAAAGGAAAAAGTTGTACAAGCATTAAAAGAAGTGTTACAATAATCCAAATAAATATTTGGGTTTGATATATGATGTTATGGACCAAAAGAAAACACTTCTACCACATTTTGTTCGCACACCCAAAAATTTAGAGGACGAAACTTTTATTCAGTTTCACTTGGTCAGTTGTATGGTCTTCAATAGAACAATGTTTCCAATGGTATACTTCATGACTCCAAATATTCATAATGATGCAAATATGACAATAACCACAATTCATGATGTGCTTTCTCATTAGTATGGTAATCTCCTTGAAGTTTTGTATCTACAATTGGACAACAATTCTCGTGAAAAAAAATCAGATTGATTTTGGATATCTAATCATGCTTGTTGAATTGAGATTTTTCATAAGGTAAAGGTTGGTTTCCTTCTTGTTGGGCACACTCATGACCATATTGGTTAGATGTTCAGTCGTTTTTCAGTCACATTGAGGAGGAAGGATGTTGGGAGCTTGCCATCATTAATTGAATGTATTAAGAAATCATACATGTTAGAGCCTCTTTTTCATGTGTTGGAAGAAATTGTTGACATGCGAAAGTGTATTCTGGGATCGCATGGTGAGGAGAAATGGATTGAACAACTTAATGACATTAGCTTCCAACATCAATTTGGTATCACAAAAGTTGATGGGAAAAAACTAATATGGGGCAAAAAGTATTCAACTAGTGCAAAATGGGCATCGTCATCAGGTTTGGCATTTCTGAAGTTCATTCCAGACCATCCAATATTTACATCAAATATATTGTTATTACAATCAGTTGCTAAAGTTCATAATGCATGCAAACATAAGAGAGATATAAATTATTTTGATTTCTTGGAAGAAATTAAAAAATGTATTAGATATACATATGAGTACTTTGATATTGCTGATTCAGTTTGGTGGGAGTCTTTTTTCAATAATTAGAGTGATATCATTTCAAGAACAATAAATGAAGATATACTTTTGAAAACTACATTTATTTGGCCACAAAATTTGTCAAATGAACATGATGAAAGAAGCATTGTTGAACAACAAGAATCTCAAGGTATTATTAATTCTTCACAGGTAGAGGAAAGAGAAATGTATATGGTTCCATAAGATCTTGTGCACAACGTGAAGCCATGGAATACCTTTACAGGGATTCAATACATGATATTAAGGAGAGTTGCGTGATCGTAATGTTAGCAAATGGAGATGCCAATGGCTATCCATTCTGGGTTGCCAAGGTTATAAAGGTCATTACAGAAAATGAAGATGTTGCAGGTGTTGAAGTACATTGGTATGCCACAAATACACACCAATTCAATGGTGTGTACAAGCCAGAGATGGTAGTTGATAAAAAAATTGGTGGAAAGAGAAAGAGAAACGGTACAAATATAAATCGTCGCCGCACATACCTCTTAAAATTGGAGGATGTTGACATGCTTGTTTATAACTTCAATTTAACAAAGAGAGGAACTCCTCGCTTCAGGATGATACAAATTTTTGAAGAGGTTACTACTAGAAGAAACCGTGTTGAGATGGGAGTCTGTTGAACCCTGTCGTAGATCTAAAATAATTTTGAAACCTGAAATGGTGGGCATGCATGTTGACTCAGATGGGGAACTAGTTGATGAAAGAGACAAATATGGAACATCTTCATCTGCATCTAGTCATTCATCTGAAGATGGGAATTATGATGGTGTGCAAGAAGATATGAGTGATTTTGAATAATTGTCTAAGACAATTTATATAACTGATGTTTGGATGGTGTCTTCAAATAATGTTTTTTATTTTCATATGATGTTACATGAAGTTATGAGCCATTTTTATGTTTGTTGGATTATATGTTTTAATTATGATGAATTTATTTGTCTAAAATATCCACAATGCAACAATAACTTAGATATATATTTTATGTTTCATTCAATCTACAAGTATTGAGTTTTTGATTAATTTAGTCATTTAATGTTTTCATAATTTCATGGTTTAAATATGTTAAAAAGAGTTTTTTAATTCCATAGTTGAAAATTTTTCAAATTTTTTATTATCTTTAATGTTATTGTTGAAAACAATTAGAATTTTAGTGACCTTTACTGTCATGTTATTATATGTTTAACGACATGGATGAAAACTATTGGAATTTTAATGTGTTTTGGATCCCATTAGTTTATCTTTAATGCCATTACTAAAAAATGTTGAAATTATACCTGGGAAAGAAAAATGTTATTCTACTAAAAACATTAGTGTGTTTTTTTCATTTATTTTGCACAAAAAAATTGGTTTTACTGTCATTTTTTAAATATGTTGAAAATTTACCCTAAAAAAAATAAAACATCGTTCCATAATACACAATTTTGTATTTTTTAGACTGCTTTTCAGCTTTTTTTGGGGGTTTTTTGGTTAGAGTTCTCGTTTTGAGTTTACAGTTCCCATTTCAAAGTTTACATTGTTCCTAGATAAATTTCATCAAGTCCTTGCCGAACTTCTAGTCCCTGATAATAATGCATCATCCCAATTTCCTTCATATCAAATTCTGCTACTATCTTATTCTTGCATTCTTGGATTTGACCTTCTACACCTGTCAAGAGAAGATCATCCACATATTAAAAGAAGAATTGTTAAGGGCTCATCCTTCACAACCTTGATATAGAGATTCAGATTAGTAGAACCCTTTGTGATGCCCAATCTTTGAAGGTATGCATCCTTCCTTGCATACCATGCCCTTGGTGCTTACTTAAGGCCATATAATGCCTTCTTCAACCCGCAAACATAAGCCTCTCTATCTTTAACTTCACATCCCAAGGGTTTCTTTTTAGACTTCTTCATCAATTGTGCCATTCAGGAATGCAGTATTGACATCCATTTGACGAATGTTCCATCCCATCGATGCTGCCAAAGAAACTAGTGAGCTTATAATTGTATACCTTTCCATTGGAGAAAGTGCATCTTCATAATCGATGCTTTTTTGTTGAGAGAAGCCCCTAGCCACAAATATTTCCTTATACTTCTCAATACTTCCATATGTTGCATGTTTAATCTTGTAAATCCATTTGGAAGTCACCACAGATTTGTCTTCAGGCCTAGGTACTATCTCCCAAACCCCATTCTTCATTATTGATTGATACTATTCATTCATGGCATCCTTCCATTCTTGATAATTGACAACTTCTTCAAAGATGGATGGCTCTGCTTCTATTAACTTCGTCATATATGTTGCATATCCTGAGTATCTTTTGGGTTTCTTACTCTTTGTGAATGTGCATTTAGCTTCTTCATGTCCCTATGCATCTAATAGAGTAGATTTCAACTAGTTAGGTCTCCTTCTAGTCTCGGGGATTATCACATCTCGACTACATTCTATTCAGTGTCCTTCTTTTATGTAGATCCTATAGGCCTTAGAATAATTATTGTAGCCAACAAATGTCCCCTTCATACCTAAAGGATCCAAATTATTTCTTTTGTCTTTTGGTATGTGAATTTAGACAAGACAACCAAAAATTCAGAGATGATCTATGCTTGGTTTCTTACCAGTGAATGCTTCTTCGAGAGTCATATTATCTAGTGACTTGTGGGGAATTTGATTTTGTATGTATACAGTTGCCTTAGTAGCTTCATCCCATAGAAATTTCGGCAAATCTTAATCATGTAACATGACTTTTACACTTTCTTTAATGGATTGATTCTTTCGTTCTACAACTCCATTTTTCTCACGATTATATGGGACTATCAGCTCCCTCTTAATCCCAGACTCCTTACAGAAGTCTATAACCTCCCTGGATGTGTATTATCCTCCATTACCATACCTTAAAATCTTGATTCTCATTTTTGTAAGGTTCTCTACTTCAGCTTTTGAATTCTTGAAATTTCATAAATACTTTATCCTTGGATTTCATTAAATAAACCTAAGTTTTCCTTGAATTGTCATCAATGAATAATATAGATGACCTCCAAGATATTTTGGAGTCATAGGACCATAGACATTGGAATGAATAAGATCCATAATTTCTTTTGACCTTGAAGCACTACTTCCAAATGTTCTTTTGGTGTTTTTCCCTAATGTGCATCCCTTGCACACATCTTCATGATCTTCTTCTATTTCGAGGATCCCATTCACTATTGAATTTAGGGTTTGTAAGCTTTTGTAGTGAAGATTAAATATTCTATGCCAAAGTTCACATGGGCTAACTTCAATGTGAACCAAAGCATCTACTATACCTAACTTTTTATCCCATACTACAACCTCTCCATCTATGAAAGCAATTCTATTTCACTTATCTTCTAGACATGAAATGGAAAGAATATTCTTATGAAAACTTGGAACAAACAAGATATTGTTGAGATGAATATTTCCTCCATTCTCCACCTCTAGTGAGGTAGATACTATTTCTTTTACATGGTAGCTCTTGTTGTCGCTAAGCTAAAATGAGTAAGAGGAATTTCCTCTTGACAATGTTTTTAGTCTCTTGCGTTGACCTGTCATATGTCTTGAAGCTCCACTATCGATTACCCAAATATTTTCATCTTGAAATGTGCCAGTGAGTGTTGAGAATAGTCCTTTGTCCTTTGTAGATGTCTTCGTCACTTCCTTCTTAAGAGAAAATAAGAGATCACATACTTCTTTGATGCCTTTACTGAGATGACTTGCCACCTTAATACACTTCTTTAGGAAGTTTTTCAATGTATTAGAGATCTTCAATATGCCCTTAGTCAACCTTAGCTCTGATTCCATGTTGAGAAATATATAGGAAAGTAGTTGATGAGCCTCATCATTGGGTAACTTTATGGACCTTGATACACCTCAAAGATTATTTAATTCAAATCTTCTCATATATCCCTACATATTTTGATTATATTTTTCTTAATAAGATGAGTAAAAGTGAGATGTTATGTCTAGTGGACTAATGTGCATTGATTGTGGGTTTTTGAGAGAAAATCATGGCAATTTTGGCTAATTAAGGGCAAAAAATCGAATGAGACAAGGAGGAGAGATTGTAGGAGATAGATCCTCCTCATTTAATCCTCACTCATTAGAATATTCCTCCATCAAATCACACTAGCTCGAAGTTGCAAGTAGCCGAGCCAGTGACAGTTAAAGAGTCGGTTCATCTTGAGTTTGGGAGCCGAGCCTCCCTAGATTTAAGGAAGTCATTGGAGACTTTAGTTGTACAAATAAAGAGGCCTAGAGAATCATTAGGATTGGGATTTTTGATGTAACAACACTAAGCATTTTCGAGTTCAAGACTTGTGGAAGACATTGTTATGTAATTTTTTGATATGATAATGAGAATGAACATTTCCTTGATCCAGCACTGAGTTGGCTCATAGGGCTGAAGCTCTTGGGTTAGGGTCCAACCCTAGCAGAAAAGGATCTTATTCTTGTATTTATATGCTTAGTTGATTTCATAGATTAATGGTTGAATTGTTTTTAGCATTATTTCATTACAAGTAGTTGTGGATTTGATAATTTTGCTTTCATTTGTGCATTGCTTCAGCAATCGCTTAGAAGGATAAAGGGATACCAAAAAGTTATTAGTAGGTGGATTTTGCCTCACTCCTCCCTTCAGGGACCATGGTTTGAGGAAAGAACACCTATGCAGCCCCAAAAAGATATAATTTTGATTTCTCATGGAATTTAGGGTTTTCTGCTACTTAGGCCAACATTTTACCAGTTTTCAAGAATAGGATTCAATTGTCATTTTTTATATCTTCGGCCTTGTATTATATCTCATAGCGTTTCATATTATTATGCAAGTTTTTCCATGCATGAAATAGGCAACTAGATAATGAACTTATGTTTTCTTAGTTGATTGAAAATATTTCTTGTTTGACATGATTTATGGATAAATGCCAATGATTGATGCAGTGCAGAGAGATTTCATGACCAAAAACCCCATCCTAACCTCATCCATCCATGACTATCATTTTTTCCACTAAGTCCTCACCAAATTCATCATCCCATAAGAACACTTCTCCAAGTTTGTTGAGCAAATCTGACCATCTCACAAACTCTATTTTGAGCTTTGAAGGAGTCCTAGCCACTCCCTTGCCTCATTTCACCCACCTTTCACCTTCCCTAAGCCCTAAACCACCTTCTAAATCACTCCTATTGCTCTCGGTCAGATCCTGTAGGAGCATTTGGACATCCTATAGGAGGCATTAGGACATCTTGTAGGATGATCTGTAGTGGCTTGTTTTGAGGTTGAATTGTGAAAAAAGCACCTGGGAAGATAGGAGAAGACCCCTACTTTCCTCCCAAGCCATCTGACCATTCACCATCATCCCTATTCCACCTACCACATCACCAAGAGGATTTAGCATTCACATTTTCACACAAAAAAAGACAAAAAGGAAAAAGACTTATTGTGTTCATTTACATGCACAATAGTAGAATGTTTGGTTATTTCAGATTGCATGCCTAAGATAGTAGGATTACACACATGTTAACTTAGTGTTCTTTTGAAGCAAAGCCTTTTAGCATTAATTAGATGAATGGTGTGTTTAAGAATTTAATCTTAGTTTTTACTTACTAAAGTAGACAAGATTTTAGTTAGTGTGAATTTCCCTTTTCCTCATTGGTAAGCAAGCTTCTTCTGAATCAATAGAAGGCTAGTTTGAGAAACCATAGTGGTCTATCACCAGCTTAGCAGTGACAAAGAGCGGACCCATCGCATCTGCTTGTGTATACATCATTGTCACCTCCAAGTTTGTACGAACCCTAGGTTGATAAAGTAAAGTTGGTAGCCCCACACATTGCAACATTCTTGCTGCAATACTGGTGCTCATCACTTTTTGGTGCCATTTCCGGGGAGGTGTCTGAGTAAGATGTGATTTCTGCTTTCTTTGTTCCATTTCTTATCTCTGACATTTTGGTATTAGCTTCATTTTTGCAAAAGTAATTGTATGTTAGTTTGCTTTATTTTCCATTCTGCAAGTAAGATTTCATTCAAGCAGTTAGTTCCCATTCAGTTTGTGATTTCAATTCTACAATGAGTCTCAAATCTTGAAAAAAAACACAAAACAAAACAAAAATACTACTTTCATGCCTCGTAGGAATAGGGATAACTTAGAAAAATTTCTACCAAATACCCCCACCACTTCAAACAGCCAGCCTTCCCTCTTCTTCAGTGGTTGTGAATTGGAAGACTCCTTAGGTGAGCAACCAAAGATATTTGAAGAGCCTACAGGGGGAGAAGAAGAAGGAGAACCCATTCCAACTGACTGAAGTGACTAGCAGCAACAGAAAGGATTAGGCAGATAGATTAGTTGATGCCACTTGGGCCTACAATACCACCTGGAAGAGCACCACTAGATTCACTCCTTAAGAACTGGTCTATGGGAAGAAGGCCCTGTTGTCCATTGAATTTGAATACAACACCTTAAGAATGGTAGCACAACTAGACCTAGATCTCACCAAGGCACAACAAGAGATATTGCTCCAGTTGAATGGGTTAGATGAGTTTAGAATGCAGGCCCTCCTGCACATAGAGGTGACTCAAGTTCAAAGGAAGATCTAGCATGACAAGGACATAAAGGACAAACAGTTTCAAGAAGGTGATTGGGCTTTGTTGTATGATTCTAGATACAAGGATTTTAAAGGCAAGTTAAGGACTAGATGGTTAGGGCCTTATGTCATAGAAAAATGCAATGATGATGGTTCAGTGTAGGTAAGAACCATTGATGTAGGGGTCATTTCTTTACTTGTCAATGGGCACAGATTGAAGGTATACAAGAAGCCCTTGTCAAATCAAGAATCCATCAATGGCATCAGCAAGACAATGATGGTGGTGGAAAAAGTCTCAGCTTCTACCCCATCAAGTCCCTAAAAAGAAAAAAATAAGAAAACATAAAGAGACTCGGGAGAAAACCTCCATGAGGCCCCTGAGTCCCACTGTTGGGTTGAAAACCTCTTGAGGAAACCCATTGGTGTCAAGAAAAAAGAAAAAATAAAAAATAAAAAGATCTCTGGGTGAAAACCTCTTTTGAGGCACCCAAAGCAAGCAACTAGGATGAAAACCTCTTGGAGACAGACTAGTTGCTTTGAAAAAATAATAAAAAAAAGGAGAGAAAAGAAAAAACTTTGAAAATATTGTTTGCAAGTCAGCAGGAGGAGGATCAGAGCAAAAGGACCTATCCAATTCATGTTTTCTTTCCTCCATCCCATATTCTTCATCATTCCACCATTTCCTCCATTTATGAAATCATCTAGCTAAGTTTACATGGGCTCTGTGTTTTCTACTGGATTCCTTGTAAACCTATAGGATTCCCTAAAAACCTATAGGATGATCCTGTAGGAATTACAATGGCTTGGGAATCCCAAGTAATGTGACCCTAGAGCAAGGGGATCCATCCTGTGTCAAAAATAATTTTTTTTACTCCACCACTTCACCACCATGCCTCTCACCACCATGATTACCCCTACATTCATCCAATAAGTCAGTTCCAAAAGGATTACAGTTTTTAGAAGAAAAAAACACATAAAAGAAGGTAAGAAAAAAGGACAAGGGGACAATACCTGAAGGATATACCTCTCACCTACCAATCAATAGGCCCCTTCTCTACTCATGACAAAAATCCTCATGCTCCAGAAGTGCAGAAAAGAATAAAATTTTAGGGGAGAGGCAGCTACAGGACATCCTATAGGTTTCCTGTAGGAAATCTTGCAGCAGCATGTCCCACAAAAAAAAATTCACATGTTGCAATCATCTTCAACATAGAGATCCTATTGTCTAGGAAGCTCCTCCAGAGCTTAGCACTAGCAGGAGGATCATCAACATCACCCTCCAATACCCGCACATCAAAGGAAACAAGCATCAAAGGAGGCTAATAATAAAAAAATATGCAACAAATACACAATACAAGAACATCATTCTCCAACAAGCAACACCATCAAGGCATCTTACCCCTAGGTATGTCATCTTGCTTGAGCTCTCTCGTTAGCATAATAAGATAAAATATGTAGGATTGTGTAAGAGTTGGTTTTATAAGCAAAAGTGGCCAGTTAACTTGGCCACCTTCAACTAGTCGATGAGGAGAATACAGTTAGATCACTACGCACGTGGCAGCAGTCAAATCAAGAGAAAAAGGAGATGATTCCAAAAATGGTTAATTTACGGGTGATCGAAGTGGGAGATGATTACGAGGTAAGGAGGAATGATGAAGTGGAAATGGGACCAACGGTCCAAAAGTGGGTGCTCGTACTTCGGTAGGTAGCACACCATCCCACACAATCACCCATATAAGGAAATGAAACATTGATTCCTATGCAAAGGAGGCATTCGCAATCTCGAGGATTCATCGAAGTAAGGTTGCTCTCGACTCTTGAAGCAGTGTCTATAAGAAAGACAGTGAGCAGTTTCAATGCAAGAGCACCTACAGGATCCTACAGGAAGACTTACAGGATTCTACAAGAGAATCTATAGGATACGGAGCAGTCATCTACAGGATTAGCAAAGGGAATTTAGAGAGGAAAGATCAAAGGTTGGCTTCATCAGGTAGTACCTAGGAGGTAGGAGATATACCTTCCCACATTTTCCAAGTTAAAAAATATAGAAAAAACCTCCATTTGGTTAAGGAAATTGCAGTCTAAGGGGATTAAATACAAATTTTTCATTTAAAATCTCTCACCCATTGGAATTTGGAATTAGACCCATACCAACCTCCACAATTATCATAGGAAAAAATGACAGGGGGATTTAACAAGAGGGAACCCACAAACATAGTGAGAATTCATCAACACCCTCCTGTAATATAAATCTTCACAAGGCACAATTGGATGGGTTTCTTTGAAAAAATGAGGGGATACGATGATGAGGTGGCCAGAGACTTTGCTCTCTCACTCATACCACTAACTAGGACCCATGCCATTGTTGTGGTGAAAGGCCTCTCAATAGAAATCACTCTTGAAATCATTGGCAAAATCACCACACTTCCTTTAGGGTTGCCTTGGAGAAAGGAAGATAAGGGTAACAACCAACTTGCAAAGAAGAAATTATTTTTGGAAGGAGAGGAGGCAATGGAGGACAAAAATGGGGTTATAAGAGAAAGCTTGCCATACCATTGGAATGAAATTAGCTACCACCTCATTAAGTATATATCATATGAAGGAAGATACAAGTGTGGTATATGGATATCATTTTAGGCTTCTCCAAGAACTGAGATTTGGAGCAGACACACCTCCTCAAAACAGACTAAGCATACCCTACTTTCTTCTTCAATCAGTGATAGATATGAGCATCAAAGTGCAGAAAGGAAAACATCAATAGTTAGCCCATCATGGGTTAATCAAAATTATCCTAGAAGATATCCTCCAAAACCTAATACTCCCTATTACATGGACAACTTTCAGAGACATGCAGGAAAAGGGAGAAATAAAATCTCTTGAATATTACAAAATCCCCACTACTAGTGAGAGGGATGAAGAGGAAACAGAGGAGGAAGAAGAGGAAGAAAAGGAAGAGGAAAGTGAAGAAGGGACAGAAGAAGATACAAAAGAGGAAATTGATGAACAAAGTGAGGAACTGGAGGAAGAAGAGGAAGAGAAAGACAAGGATGAGAAGGAGAATGGAAAAGAGGAAACAAAAAGCAAGGAAGAACATAGGTCTACAACTCACGGAAAAGAAGGGGAACAATCACAAAGGGTATCTCCAGAACCCGCTGAGAAAGAGGCAGTAGCTACTCTTATTTCCCTAAGTACACCCATCTAGCAAAAAGGGAAGAGACAAAGAAAAACCCCATTGTAGTTTAGGACAAGAAAAAACACAAGAATCAAGCAAGGAAAACCTCAAACACTCACCAAAATTCCTATTTTCATTGAAGACTCACCAAAGCAGCAAGGAAAGGTAGCTCCCCTTGAGAGAAATCAGGGAGAAGGATCACCAGGACAAGCCTCTCCCAAATTTCCCATCACTTATGTTAGGAGGCCTATCACAAAGTCTGCCTCATCAAAGGGAAATTTTTTTCTATAGGAGACATAGAAGAACCTACAGGAAACTCAGAAAATGGACCAAGAAGGGATCACTTAGCAAGAAACAAAGAAGGAAGATCTGGAACTGAGGGAACCTAGTCCTCAACCCAAACTTGACTCTTACTATAGGTTCATTGAAGGGGGTAGGGTCATTCCAGAGAAATTTTCCATCCCCTTATTCTTTGAGCTTGAAAAAGAAAGGGAAAGAACACATAGTGGATGCAAATTACAAAATCTAAAGCAGTGGAGGATATAGGCCACGTGGAGGAGAAAGTAAAGGAGATGGGCAGAGAACTGAGCAGCATAAGGGACACAGAGGCAATGATGAAATATCAGTTGGAAGCAGAGAATGTATGGCTAAGGGGACAATTACAAGAGAGAGAAATTCAATTGGAAGCTATGGCCAGTTTATCCTTAGAGGCAATCCAGTGCAAGATGACAACAAAGTCTTATGCATTGTATCTTAAGGAACAATGACTACAGTTCCAAATTAAGACTTTAGCACAGAGAGGCACTATGCCCTTCCAAGACTATAGACAATTCATTGATCTATGTGATCAAAGTAGCTTTGAGGATAGAGTTAAAATGTCTAATTTTTACCTGCACAACTTAGCCTTGACAGATCTGAATGTGTGGGATCAAAATTCAAAACTAGGGGACTTGCAATTGATGGATTTGGCATCATGGATGAATCATGAGGAGGCAAGAGATGCAGAGATGAAGAAAGTAATGGCAAGAGAAGAGACGAAACCCCTCATGATAAGAGCCAACCAACCAAATCCAATGGCTGTCATCAGTACCCACAACTTGATTGCAAATGACCCTAAGCTATGGCCAGTTTATCCTTAGAGGCAATCCAGTGCAAGATGACAACAAAGTCTTATGCATTGTATCTTAAGGAACAATGACTACAGTTCCAAATTAAGACTTTAGCACAGAGAGGCACTATGCCCTTCCAAGACTATAGACAATTCATTGATCTATGTGATCAAAGTAGCTTTGAGGATAGAGTTAAAATGTCTAATTTTTACCTACACAACTTAGCCTTGACAGATCTGAATGTGTGGGATCAAAATTCAAAACTAGGGGACTTGCAATTGATGGATTTGGCATCATGGATGAATCATGAGGAGGCAAGAGATGCAGAGATGAAGAAAGTAATGGCAAGAGAAGAGACGAAACCCCTCATGATAAGAGCCAACCAACCAAATCCAATGGCTGTCATCAGTACCCACAACTTGATTGCAAATGACCCTAAGCTTGCACCTAGGTACCTTGCTGCCCAAGAGCAAGCAGTCAGACACTTTAAAGACATGTTCAAATTGTTAGGGGATGACAGCATGCATGCTTGCCAAAAGAGATGGAACACTTTTCCCTACAACCTGAAAATCAAAGAATACCATTCTCCTCAAAGAATGAGAGAGGCACTAAACAAAACATCCATGTACAATCAAGCTCTATAAAGAATTAAATTCAATTGGATTGGCTTGAGACTCAGTCCACCACTGCTCTTAGGAATGTTGGAAGGAAGGAAGGAAGAGGAAGAAAGAATGCAGTGGGAAGAGATAGAGAGGAACTATTCACAAGAGGAAGAAACTACAATAGAAGCATGGGATGTCAGGGAGGCCACTAGAGCAATGAAGGACATGGATATAGATTGAGTTGCTCAAAGGATAAGCAACAATTTTAGTAGGGGGGTGATGAAAAGCCTCATCATTGGGTAACTTTATGGACCTTGATACACCTCCAAGCTTATTTAAATCAACTCTTCTCATAATTCATTACCTATTTGGATTATATTTTTCTTAATGAGATGAGTAAAAGTGAGATTTTATGTCTAGTGGACTAATGTGCATTGATTGCAGGTTTTTGAGAGCAAAAAATGGCAATATTAGCTAATTAAGGGTAGAAACTCGAATGAGACAGGGAGGAGAGATTGTAGGAGACATATCCTCCTCATTTAATCCTCACTCATTCGAATATTCCTCCATCAAATCACACTAGCTCGGAGTTGCAAGCATCTGAGTCAGGAAGATCAAAAGGCAGTTGAGCTAGTGATAGTTAAAGAGGCAGTTCATCTTGAGTTTGGGAGTTGAGCCTCCCTAGATTTAAGGAAGTCATTGAAGACTTCATTTGTATAAATAAAGAGGCCTAGAGACTCATTAGGATTAGGATTTTTGATGTAACAACACTAAGCATTTTCGAGTTCAAGACTTGTGGAAGACATTGTTATGTAATTTTCTGGTATGATAACGAGAATGAGCATTTCCTTGATCCAGCACTAAGTTGACTCAGAGGGCTGAAGCTCTTGGGTTAGGGCCCAACCCTAGCAGCAAAGCCTCCTCTTCTTGTATTTATATGCTTAGTTTATTTCATAGATTAATGGCCGAATTGTTTTTAGCATTATTTCATTACAAGTAGTTGTGGATTTGATTAGTTTGCTTCCATTTGTGCATTGCTTTAGCAGTAGCTTAGAAGGATAAAGGGATACCAAAAATATATTAGTAGGTGGATTTGGCCTCACTCCTCCCTTCAGGGACCATTGTTTGAGGAAAGAAATCCTATGCAACCCCAAGAAGGCAGAATTCTGATTTCTCATGGAATTTAGGGTTTTCTACTACTTAGGCCAACATTTTACCAGTTTTCAAGAATAGGGTTCAATTGTCATTTTTGATATATTCAGCCTTGTATTAGATCTCATAGTGTTTCACATTATTCTACAAGTTTTTCCATGCATGAAATAGGAAACTAGATAATGAATTTCCGTTTTCTTAGTTGATTGAAAATCTTTCTTGTTTGACATGATTTATGGATAAATACCAATGATTGGTGCAGTGCAGGGGTTTCAGTAGTGCAGAGATATTTCATGACCAACAACCCCATCCTAACCTCATCCATCCATGATTATCACTTTTTCCACTAAGTCCCTCACCAAATTTATCATTCCATAAGAACACTTCTCCAATTTTGTTGAGAAAATCCAACCATCTCACAAACTCTGTTTTGAGCTATGAAGGAGTCCTAGCCACTCCATTGCCTCATTTCACCCACCTTTCACCTTCCCGAAGCCCTACACCACCTTCCAAATCACTCGTATTTCTCTCATCTAGATCCTGTAGGAGCATTAGGATATCCTGGAGGAGGCATTAGGACATCCTGTAGGACGACCTATAGTAGCTTGTTTTAAGGCCGAATTGTGGAAAAAGCACCTAGGAAGATAGGAGAAGACCCCTACTTGCCTCCCAAGCCATATGACCATTCACATCATCCCTAATCCAATTGCCACATCACCAATAGGATTCAGCATTCACATTTTCACACAAAAAAGGACAAAAAGGAAAAAGAGTTATTGTGTTCATTTACATGCACAACAATAGAATGTTTGGTTATTTCAGATTGCATGCCTAAGACAGTAGGATTACACACATGTTATCTTAGAATTATTTTGAAGCAAAGCCTTTTAGCAGTAGTTATGTGAATGGTGTGTTTAAGAATTTAATCTCAGTTTTTCCTTACTACAGTAGACAAGATTTCAGTTAGTGTGAATTTCCCTTTTCCTCATTGGTAATCAAGCTTCTTTTGAATCAATAGAAGGTTGGTTTGAGAAACCATAGTGGTCTATCGCTAGCTTAGCAGTGACAAAGACAGACCCATCAAATTTGCTTGTGTATACAACATTGTCACCTCCAATTTTGTACGAACCCCGGGTTGATAAAGTAAAGTTGGTAGCCCTAGGAGTTGTAGCATTCTTGTTGCAATACTGGTGCTCATCAATAATTAGGATGATTTATCTTTCTATAATAATTGCTTGTGATATATTTTCCCTTTTTCTTATTTATTAGGTTCTTCTCTTATTATTATGTTCATTCATATCATCAAACAAATCCAAAATAAGAAGAACAATAGTACACAAAAACACAGGATATAGGCTACAAGCCAGGGCCAAAACTTCTCTACATGAGAGGAAAACCCATAAATTTTTTCTCTTCTTATAGATTCTTCAATTGATGAATTCCAAGACCTATAAACCAAGACCAATACCCTTCCAAGACCAAATCCAACCTCTCCTGATGATGTGCTTCCTTTGTCCAAGTCAAACCCATTCAAATCTCTTCCAGCAGCACAACTTCCATCCCCATCTTTAAAATTTCAGCCTTTACTGCAGGTCTGAAATTTTCGGCCCCTTGGAACTACTACTACATCCACACTTGTGAGAAAAATTTAGCCTTCTAAGGCCTCCCAACAACTTTTCTTGAATTTCTTCCTTGTATAAGGCTATAAGGTGACCTAATAGGTCCTTATTCCAGTAACTTTGATCCTCTTCTAGTAGATATAGAATTTTGACCTTGAAGCAACAAACCCTAGCCTTCCTTCTTCCCACATGTGAGAGAGAATTAGCCTAGAAAATTCTTTCTTCATCCTCCTTCTCTAGCCTTCTTGTGCTTCTCCTTCGCTTAGATGAGTAAGAAGTGAAATGTGGCTCCTCAAAATAGGTTGAATTCTTACAAAAATACAAAGATAATTATTTTTACAAGTTACAATGTGCATGATGGGGTCTTCAACTTATGACAATGAATCTTTTGACCTCTTGACCTAGGCAACCTAGAAGCACTCAATGGGTGCTTGACCTCTAAAATAAAAGACGTTGAGCATGAAACACATGCTCCAAAAATAATAATAATAAATTTTCTTTCATTTTACAATATACAAGAATCAAAAGTACATTTCATGTTTAGGAATACCGAACCTAGTTACACATTTTTCAACAGAAGAATATATTTTTTTTGAAGTTTTGACCCTCTCAAATGTATGGTTGCGTAGTTTCTTTTATTTTATTTTTTGTCTTTATTGAGTACAGTTGAAGGCAAGGTCGCAAACCTATTTCTCAGTAGTAAATGCTTTGACATTTTCAAACAAATTTTGATGATGCTCCATGGTTATGGCCCTTATTAAGGCAACGAGGTAGCTCAAAGAGATAAGAATCCATCCATTGGATTCTTAAGGTTTTATTGGAGTATGATTAAATGATCCTTGCATTCTTGGTCACATATATTAGTGAAATCTCCTTTAAACAATATTTGTGGAAAGCATATGGTATAGTACATCCTCATATCAAGACCTAGATGGATCAATATGAAGAATCAAATTTAAGTATAGTGGTAGGGTAATTTTCCTCATTCAATTTCCTTTTGTGTATCTACATTAGGGTCTTACGTGGACTGTTACGTTGGATTAGAGCACACTCTAGGACTATTTCAAGAATCACTATAGACCTAACACTTACACTTGATCTGAAGGTGAATGTTGCCTTGAGGTTAGATCTCCATAGACCTTGGTTGCAAAAAATATATAGACACAAATCCATATAGCCATAGCCCTATTAAATATGATAGTGAACATACTAAAGAAACAATGATCCTATATGAAGATGTGAACAAAATGATCTTGTATAACATTAACAACATTAGTAAACAAATGTGTAACTATTTGTATTTTTTTTATGAGGTTGTTCAAAGAAACAATAAACATTCAGCAATTGACCTTGTACCTTTGGTGCTTGTCAATTAGTTTGGTACATGGAACTTGACTGATAACCCTATTGTGCTAGCAGACTTTAAATTTCTTATGCAACATGAAAATTTTTCTTGACTTTGACTCATTGTGAGTAGATTTGACATCTCACATGCAAAATGTCGATCACCTTGAATTTGACACAACATGCATGATGACAACTACTCTGATTGACTTAGAAAGCGCTTAATTTGTATGATGACACTTTGTCTTGAATTTGACTTTGTGAGAGTATATTTAATAGAAATAACACATACGATGACCTTGACTTGGCACTTACATGACCTATTGACATGACCTTGACTCGTAACAATGATTGTACACTTAGTTGACAAGTGTCTTTACTTTAAGAAATGACTTTATTTTTATTTGAAAATTGCCTTTACTATACTTGATTAAGATACTAGATAACGATGTTGTAGTACTATTAAGGACATTAACATTTGAGTTGACACCTTTCATTTTGACTAATTTACTTGATTGAAATAGGGTTAGCCTTGAAGTAATGACCTAGGGTTTCTATTATGAAGTAAGGATTTGTGTACGATGACAAATTTTAATCTTGTAGGGAAACAAGAATTGAAGGCAATCTCATTGAAGAAGAATGAACAACAAGGCTTGACCAATTAAACAACAATGTTTACATATATGTTGGTATCTCTTTGAGGAAAAAGGTTGAGGGAACTAATTGTAGGTCATAGGGATGAATTGAGACACCTTGGTTTGTGCCATCATTTGATAGCAATGCCAGATGGTTGCGGAATTGTGTGCAGCCTAATACAGTGTGGTAACAGTATATGAGAATCAATGTTTATTAATTCATGAGCATCTTAGTACGGTGACAAGAAATGGTAGAAAACAGATGTGTAATGACTTACAGTGACCGTGATGTGTAGTTGAATAATGACAGTGATGTGTAGTTTGATGTGCAACATCAATTAGTGATCAGTTTGTGGGTACAATGGTTAGTGGCTACTAGGATTTAACAGACATACAACGTCTTCATTACAACTTGTCTACATTGATTCAGAGTCCAAGGGGACCTAGTCTGAAAATTGTGAAACATGATCTTCTAACACTTCAAGGTGGTGGGGTGGTGCAAGGCAGGTTGTTAGAGTCACCTTTAGGTTGTGGCCTAAGAACACTTTAGGGAAGTGTTGAGGAATCAATGCTAGTAGTAGTTAGGGTTTGAATTTTTCTTCTTGATAATTACTTGTGAATTATGTCATATTCTTTTAATTTTTTATTATATTATGTTTCATCAATAAATTACCAATTTTTGTGTATATGAATATCACAAGAACAAGAGACACAAGATGTAGGTGAACAACCAGGGCAAAACCCATATAAGGGGAAAACCCATTCAAAACTCTTCCTTCAGTAGATTCAAAGACAAGATGAGATAGTCCTAGACTCTTTTACGTAGACACATACTTCCTCCAATCAACAAGTCAACTCTTCCTTCTTCTCCAAGTGATAATCCTCCAGTAGTAGCTTCAACCTAGAGTTTCAACCTTGTAGCAGCAAAATTTCAGCCTCTTGAGCAACATAACTTTGATCAAGAAGCAAAAATTCAACCTGTAGTAGAATTCAGAATTTTGTCCCCAATAATAGCCTAATAACTTCACACGTGTCAAAGAAAAATAGCCCAAAACTTTGATTTTGTCTCTTCTTGCAATCTTCTTCCTTCTCTAACAAATTCACACTTTTTTTGCCTCTCTTTCTTGTGTATCGAAATTTTTGAGTGAGTGATGATAATGGAGTGAACTGCCTCTATATATATATCCTCTTCTATGGGTCAAATTGACCTAATGTAGGTTGACCTCATCAGGATAGGGTCGACTTGGTGTGGAGGTGTCAAATGACCTATTTGACTCAAAATAATTATTTTTACATGATGCAAAAGCCCAAGAAGGGTCTAATAAAATTAACAATGACTTTATTGACTCAATATAAAACATAGAAGCCTACAATGGAGGCTTTTACCTAAAAAATGATGACCCAAGCATGAAACTCATTCTTTAATAAGTCATTTTTATTAATAATAAAATTTATTTTGACAAATAAATTACATTATACAATTATGAAGACTGAACCTAATTACATTCTTCAACATTCCCTCTTAACTAGGGAGGTATATATATATATTCATGGAAAATCTCAAAAAACACATGAACTATGAAGAGTTCATGCACATTCAGTGCCATAGGCTAGATACTTGACCAAGGTTATCTATCCGGGTTGGACTAAGATGGACTAAAGTTTTTAGCCAGTCTAGGTACCATTAGGCTTACTAACTAACCATCAACCCAAGGATCTAGGTGTGTATCCAAGGTCAGAGCTCTAAGACCAACACCACCCTCCCTCCTTGGGATCAGTACATCAAACACACATAGGTCAGCCAAATTTCCTCCCAAGCATCCACCATTAGATGCTTCCTCTCTCCTTATCAACCAAATTTG
Source organism: Pinus taeda (assembly GCA_000404065.3). Lineage (NCBI taxonomy): Eukaryota > Viridiplantae > Streptophyta > Pinopsida > Pinales > Pinaceae > Pinus > Pinus taeda. The sequence goes on along the minus strand of APFE030667388.1, from coordinate 70,896 downwards.
CAATGTCAATCAATCCAAGCATTATTCTAAAATACTAAAACTTCTTATTCAGAAGAGATGTCTTCAACACATCAACTACTTGTTCATCTGTTGAAATATATTATAGCTTTACGACCCCATATTGTACCAAACTCCTAATGTAGTGGTACTTGTTGTTGATATGCTTCGCCCTTGCATGGAATACAAGGTCTTCAGATATCTTGATGCTTCTTTGATTATCACAATATATTATAGTAGGATCCAGAGGCTTTCTGAATAAATCCAACAAGATTTTTCTTGACCAAACAGATTCCTCTCCTACTTCACATGCAACAACTTTTCGACTTTGGCACTACTTAATGCAACAGGATCTTGTTTCCTAATCATCCATGAAATCATTGCAGACTCTAAAGTGAAAAATCCACCGGTAGTGCTTCTTCCATCAGTCTTGCTGCCACCTTAGTCTGAATCTATAAAACCTATCAACTTAACTTCCTTTCCATCATACTTTAGGCATTGATGTATAGTGCCACAAGGATATATAAGAATGTTCTTAGCAACTATCCAATGGTCATGACGAGGATCCAACTGAAATTGGATAAGAATATTTACAACAAAACATATATTAGATATTGTATTTACTAGATACATTAGATATCCCACCAACTTATGATAGCTAGTGAGATTGACAGGATTGGAGTCGGAGCTTCTCAACTTCTTGAGATTAGTGATAATGGGACTAGTCACAGGCTTGGAATCCATCATACCAAATTTCTGTAAAATATTGATTATGTATTTTTCTTGACCCATATATATTTCTCTTTGTTTCTGCCAAACTTCCAAACCCATGTAATAGTGCATAAGTCCTAGATATTTCATTTCGAATTCAATTTCCAACATCTTCTTGCATTCTTATATCTTGCGCTCCACACCTGTAATAAAAAAATAATATACATGAAGTAGTATAATGATTGGCTCATTGTTCACTACCTTAATGTAGATATTTGGATCTGCAAAAATTTTGATGAACCCAATTCTTAAGAGATATGCATCCATCCTTGCATACCATGCCCTAGGAGCTTGTTTTAAACCATTTAGGGCTCTCTTAAGTCTACAAACATGTGTGGCCTTTCTATTTATTTAAAATACTTTTGGTTTTTCAGTGTATACTTCTTCATCAATGGTCCCATTTAGAAATGTTGTTTTTACATCCATTTTATGAATATTCCATCCCATTATAGCAACTAGCAAAACCAATGATCTTATAGTAGTATATCTAGCAGTAGGTGCAAAGGTTGACTCATAGTCTATACCTTCCTTTTGAGAGAATCCCCTTGCAAAAAATCTAGCTTTTTATTTATTTATACTTCCATCGATAGCATGTTTGATTTGTAAATTCATTTTGAAGTGACAATTGATTTGTCACTTGGCCTAGGAACGACTTCCCAAACTCCATTCTTCATGATTGATTGATATTCTTCTTGCATCACCTTCTTCCATTCTTCTTGATGAGAAACTTCTTCAAATGTATTTGCCTTTGTTTCTATCAATTTTTTCATGTATGCTGCATATCCTGAATACCTTTTTGGTCTTTTGCTTTCTCTAAAAGTTCCGTTAGCTTCTCCATGTCCTTTGGCATCTTCAAGAGTATATTTCAACCAATTTGGCCTCTTCCTTGTTTTGGCTATGATCATAGGTTGAATCGGATTACTTGGTCCTTCATCTTCTTCTTCTTCATTTAGGTTTGTCTTATCATGATGCTCTTCTTCTTCTTCAAATAATGGTGTATATTTGTCATCAGAATCAGTTGGAATATCCTTGGATCTATTGGAGGCATTATTATCATCGAATATAACACCCCTGCTTACTTCAATTTGTCTTCCATCCTTAATGTAGATTCTATATTCCTTCGAAGAAATATTGTAGCCAACAAAGATCCCTTTAATTCTTATAGAATCTAGTTTCTTTCGCTTGTCCTTTGGAACATGGATGTATGCGGGACACTCAAAGATTCAAAGATGGTCCACACATGGATTTTTCCCTCTGAATCTTTCTTCAGGTGTCATATTCTCAAGAATTCTATGAGGACTTCTATTTTGTATATATGTCATAGTTTCTTCACCCCATAGAAACTTTGGAAGGACTTGATCAAATATCATAGTTCGTATGCATTCTTCAATTGTTCTATTTTTCCTTTCTGCAACTCCATTTTGTTCGGGATTATAGGGAACAATGAGCTCCCTCTTAATACTTGCTTCTTTACAACATGCAACTAATTATTTTGAAGTGTATTCCCCACCATTGTCAGATCTCAAGGTCTTTATCTTACTTTTGGTTAATGTCTCCACTTCGGATCTGAACTCCTTGAATTTTTCAAATACTTCATACTTTGTCTTGAGAAGGTAGAGCCATGTCTTTCTAGAGTGAACATCAGTGAAGGTAACATAATAAAGATTGACTCTAAGTGATTTTTTAGACATAGGCCCACACACATCATAATGAATGAGGTCTAATATTTCTTTAGACCTTGTATCACTGCTTGTGAAAGGCTTCCTTTTATTCTTTCCCAAAGCACATCCCTTACATTCTCCTTCACAATCTTAATTGATGTTAGGGATTCCATTTACCATTTGATTGAGAGAGGGAATGATATTGTAGTGTATATGCCCATATCTTCTATTCCATAGTTCGATAGGATTGATTTCCATGTGAACTAGGGCTTGAGAAGATGGTGTTATAACTCCATATAGTTTTCTTTCATGAACTCCAATAACCTTTTCCTTTTCAATGTTTGAATCATTTCCAAAAAACAACACTTTACCATCTACAAAGGCAAACCTATCTCCTTTATCTTCTAAAAAAGAAATTGAAAGTAAATTCTTTTTCAAACCTGGAACATAGAGTATATTGTTGAGGTGGAGCTTTGCTCCATTTTCCAACTTTAAAGATGTAGATCCAAGGCCCTTGACTGCATAAATGTTTTTCTCTCTTAGCTCCACTGCATGAGATGAGTGCTCCTTTGATAGAGTATAAATTTGTCTTCTTACTCCTGTCATATGTCTTGATGATCCACTATTAATGATCCATGCATTTTCATCATCAAGAGTACATGTAAGTGCAGCCAAGAACCCTTTGCTTTTGACCTTCTTAGATAAGTTGTAGATGATCCTTCCAATCCAGCTTCTTGAAATTCTTATGATATTGAACCCCATCTTCAAGTAACTTGTTATAGAGGGAGTAGCCTTCTTCTTCAAGCCAAAAAAGTGATCTCCAACCTTTTTCGACCTTAGCTTTGATACCATGTTGAGAAATCAATGCCAGTGGTAATTAGGGTTTGATTTATTCTTCTTGCTAATTACTTGTGAATTATGTTGGTTTATTTTAATTCTTTGTTATATTATGTTTCATCAAGAAATTACCAATTTATGTGTATATGAAGATCACAAGAACAAGAGACACAAGATGTAGGCAGACAACCAGGGAAAAGCCGTTATAAGGGGAAAACCCAATCAGAATTGTTCCTTCAATAGGTTCCAAGACAAGATGAGATAGTCCAAGACTCTTTGACCTAGACATAAACTTCCTCCAATCACCAAGTTAGCCCTTCCTTCTTCTCCAAGTTATAGTCTTCTAGCATTAGTTTTGACCTGGGGTTTTGACCTTTCAACAATAGAATTCCGGCCTCCCCAGCAGCATAACTTTGATCCAGTAGTAGAATTTTGACCTACAACAGAATTCACAATTTCAGACCCAACAATAGCCCAGTAACTTCGTACGTGTGAGAAAAAAATAGCCCAAAACTTTGATTTTGTCTTCTCTTTCAATCTTCTTCCTTCTCTAGCAACTTCACACTTTCTCTGCCTCACTTTCTTATGTATCAAACTTGTTGAGTTAGTGATGCAAATGGATCAAACTGCCTCTCTATAAATAACCTCTTCTGTGGGTTGAATTTCACTAATTTAGGCCGACTTCAAGATAGGTTTGACTTGGTGTGGAGGTGTCAAATGACCTATTTGACTCAAAAATAATTCTTTTTACATGATACAAAAGCATAATAAGGGTCTAATAAAATTGACAACGAATATATTGATTCAATATAAAACCTAGAAGCCTACAATGGAGGCTTTGACCTAAAAAATGATGACCCGAGCATGAAACCCATGCTTTAATAAGTCATTTTTATTAATAATAAAATTTCTTTTGACAAATAAATTACATTATACAATTATGAATCCTAAACCTAGTTACATTCTTCAACAGGTGGCAAGTTAGTTATAGGGAAAGTCGTAGCCTTCACAGGGTGTTTGACCATCCTTTCAGTTGGGGCTAATAAAATACAAGGTGGCGAATCATCCTTCTGACAGTAGCTAGTAAACAGAGTGTTGGGGCACTCGACAAGTTGTGGCTTGACTCACTAGCCATTGGGGCATCCTTTCGATCGCAACAGGTTATTAGATTTAGTAGCATCCTATAGGTTGTAGCCTATGAATTGGGGGGTTGGAGCCTCCTTTAGTTGTATCTTAAAATTCGATGTAATTACTTTTAAGAGGAGGAGAAGACAATTACTAAGAAGTGTTCAGTGGTTTTTGACCCGGAGGGGGTTTTCCACTTAAAAATATTTTTGTCCAATGTTTCATGTTTCTACATTGTTGTATGGTGTTGTATACTGTTGATTATGGTTTATGATTATCTGAAGAAGAACAATAATAATAGCTGAAGATTAACTAATGCTCTAAAAAATATTAAATTTTTTGACCCGGAGGGGGTTTTCCACTTAAAAATATTTTTGTCCAATGTTTCATGTTTCTACATTGTTGTATGGTGTTGTATACTATTGATTATGGTTTATGATTATCTGAAGAAGAACAATAATAATAGCTGAAGATTAACTAATGCTCAAAAAAATATTAAAAAATGTTAATTGCTAAGAAATAATGATTCACCCCCCTCTCAGTATTTCCATCAATTGGTATCAGAGCTTGGTTCCTTTAGTAATAGCTTAACCATTGGAAGGAAGATCTCATAGCATAGAGATGAAAGTCAAAGAAGCAAGTTGCCAAAAATTCCAAGGATGAAAAACAAGGTACAAGTATAATAACATCTTAATAAAATCAATATTGTGCACCAACTCCCGAAATTAATAAAGAAAATTACTGGATATGGGAAACTAGAATGGAAGTCCATTTGCAAGCTCATGATGTATGGAAATTTGTTGTTTCTAGAGACACATCTATCAGTGAAGCTAAAAGGTACAATTTGAAAGCCATGAATGTCATTTTTAATGTTTTACTAAATATTGTCAAAGCAAAAGTTGGTCAATGCTCAACAACCAAAGTTCTTTGGGAAAGTCTCCATAATATCTACTCAAAGAACCATGCCAATCGAGATATGGTTTTTGAACATCATGTGGATCCTAATGATGATAGTGAAAAAATTTAAAAAATGAGTAAGATCGAATTTCAAAATGAATTGGTCAAGGTTATAAAAGAACTTAAAAGTCAAAGTGAAAAGTCAAAATTTCTAGAAGCATAACTGGAAATAGAAAAAGAATGTGCCAAAGAACTCAATAATAAAAATGAATAATCCGAGAAAATAATTAGCAGTCTTAGAGTACAGTTGGAAGAAGTCAGAAAGGTCGAAAGGTCGAAAGGTCAAATACATAGACAAAAAATCACACACTCAAGAAAGAAGTTGATCAAAAGCAACATGGACTTAATTTAGCCTTTGCAGAGATTAGTGGGCTAAAGAAACAAGTGTAGGAGGCAGAAATTGAAAAGAAGGATTTGGCAAGTTAATTAAAGGAATCTAATAAAAGATGCATATCTATAGTTGACCAGAAGAAAAAGGGATTGGAAACCTTTTTAGCATAAATAAGCACACTTAGGTCAGAAAATGAAAGGAAAAAGGAATAGATACATGTTCTAAACTGAGAAGTAGAAAAGATAACTCTTTTGAAGCTACAGGTAGAAGAAGCAGAAAAAAGAAGGGAGATCTTGAAAAGATGGTTTCAATATATTTCTCAAAAGAAAGAATCATTGCTTGATGATATCAACAAGCTCAAAGAAAAGGACCATTTACAAGTTATGGGCATGACAGATAAAAACTTTGAAAAAAGAATAGTTAAGGCTCTAATTGATGAAGGTGCAAGCTCCACATCTTCGCACAGTGAGATTGAGAAGAATACTGAACCAACGAAGAACGTTGTAACTTTGAAGAATGATGCCAAAGTAGTAATGACAAAGGACAAAAGACTACACCACCTCTAAAGAAGAATAACTCATCCAGGTACGTTTGTTCATTTAATGGTTATTGTTTTTCATGTGCTAACTTTTGGACATATGGCTAGGGATTGTGAAGTTGTTGATAGGTACAATTATCAAGGACCACCACCTTTGAATGAATTATCTAGGTGTGTGCGTTCATTTAATGGTTATTTATTTTTATGTGATAACTATGGAAATATGGCTAAGGATTTTGAAGCTTTTCCCAGGTACAATCATTATCCACAAAACTCTAGAAGCAAGTTTGCAAGATCACGAGAAAGATACCAAATGGAATCTTTTGTAAATGACATTGAATGCTTCCAATGTCATAATCACGGACACATAGCTCAAGAGTGAAGGTACAATCTTGATAAGGAATGTTATAAATGTCATAACTATGGACACATAACTCATCACTGCAGGTACAAGATGGAATAAACCATTAATGAAAAGCTTGACAATGAGAATAAAAAGTTTTGGAAAAGAAAAAAGGTACAATATGAGAAAGAAGAGAATGAAGGTAAGAAGGTCTCAACAGTTATTCTTTTAGGGTTCGTAAAAGGTCGCAAAGAATTACTAGTTTGCTTCAGATAATGACTCATGTCAAGATGGTCTGTTAGGTGAATCACTATTTTGAACGATTCGACTTGTCGACTCCTTCAATTTTGAAGAGGGGGAGTATTACAATAGAATGTGGCATAAGTCTACCATAGATAAACAAACATCATGGAAAAAATGGAAACTTTAGGAAAAATGTGACAAATTCATAGCAGGTTCCAAGGAAGAATAACGATTAAAGAATTATAGGTCCACAAGGATTGCCAATGTCAGAGGAAATATTCTCTTTAGGGGGAGCACATGTAAGTTATATATCCATGAGGATTTTCATTGACAAATTATTTCAAAAAGGCTCCTTTGTCAAGGGGAGCACAAGAAGATAACATCTCCACAAAAAGTACGCAAATTGTCAAGGAGAGTCACCCTTTTCCATTGATGTTAAAGGGGGAGATAAAAACCTGAGAAGGATATTGAAATCTCATGCATAATATGAAGTATGATTTCAGGGGGAGTTTTACTCGCAAAATGAGTACGTGTGTTGCCATCAATGACAAAGGGGGAGATTGTTGGATGGTGTTGTCATTATTGTCAACCTATGGAGTCGATTGGGTTTGGCTTTGACTAAAAACACTAGTCATTGATGTCAAATGGTTAATTAACACTTCATAATAATTATTGGATTACATCAAGTTGGCAGTTCCATTATTGGATGGTTGAAAACCTAAGTCCTATGGTTTGGGTTCCCTAAACTAAGGATGTACCCTAATTTTGTCAAGGGTTTTTGAAGGGAAATACCATTGAGTTTTGGTTGGAGATCTATATCATTATATTCTCCTCGAAGAAATATTTCTACTGATATTTGGTACACCCCATGGTTCCTCCCATTTTGAGAAAAAATTGAGTTTGAAGTTGAAGACCCAATTTTGTGGGCTCGAACCTAGGAGATAGTGACATGACACCTTATTCACCTACAATTGTCAATAAATAACAATGGTTCTCACCGCAACCTCATTGTGTATAATTTGAATAACTTCAAATAACCAAAGATAATAAACCAATCATTGACTTCACAACCTGGTAGGACCATATACACTGAGTCAATCATTGATTTCAAATTTCAAGTGGAATTGAAATTTTTTCTAGACAAATATTAATAAGGGTTAGTGTACAATTAATTAGAGGTTAAATAAACAAGTTACTAACAATAACTAAATTAAATTAAATTTATTAAACATAAAATTGTTTTTTAAGACACCTAACATTCACCTAAATGAAATCCTGTCCTCAACAAGACACCCCTCCCTAAACTATAAAATAACCCAAACCATCACTTCTCATCACTTCAAAAACTCAATGAACCTTTTAAACATATCTCTACATTTATCTATAACCTTTGGGCCTCCTATGGCAAGTGAATCTACCCAAGAAGGGAGTGTGTATAGCCTCGGGAAGGAACAAAACCAAAAATTGGATCAAGAAGGTCTGGTTGGTAGAAAAGTTTGCCCATTGTAGAAGAAGAGAGTTTTTGTGAAGTTCCCGCACTCTCAAAGGTATGGTTTTGTAGTTTCTTTATAATAAAAAGTTTGTCTTCCTTGAGTACAGGTCAAGGCAAGGTTGCATGCCTATTTCTCAATATTTAATGCTTTGACCTTTCCAAAGCAAAGTTTGATGATGCTCCATGATTATGGGCCTTATTAAGGCAACAAGGTAGATCAAAGAGATAGGTCTCCATCCGTTGGATTCTGATGGTGTTATTAGAGTATGATTAAATGATCCCTGCACTCATGATCACATAGATTAGCAAAGTTTGTTTTAAACAAGCTTTGTGGCAAGAATATGGTACAATACATCCTCATATCAAGACCTAGATGGATCAATCTGAATAATCAAATTTAAGGATGGTGGTAGGGTAGTTTTCCTCATTCTCTTTCATTTTGTGTATCTCCATTAGGATTAGGGCACACTCTAGGACTATTTCAAGAATCACTATAGACCTAACACTTACGCTTGAGATGAAGGTGAATGTTGTCTTAAGGGAAGATCTACATAGACCTTGGTTGCAATGAATATCTAGATATAAATCCATATAATCATAGACCTATTAAATATGACAATGTCCATACTAAAGAAACATTGATCCTATATGAAGATGTGAACAAAATGATCTTGTATAACATTAACAACAGTTGTAAACAAGTGTGTAATTGTTTGTATTTTTTTAATGAGACGATACAAAGAAACAATAAACATTCAACAATTGACCTTGTACCTTTGGTGCCTGTCAATTAGCTTGGTACATGGAACTTGATTGTTAACCCTAACTATGTGATAAAAGACTTGACATTTCTTATGCAACATGACAATTTTCCTTGACTTTGACTCGTTATGAGTATATTTGACATCTCATATGCAAGATGCCAATCACCTTGAATTTGACACAACATGCATTATGACAACTACTTTGACTGACTTAGAAAGGGTTTAATTTGTATGATGACATTTTGTCTTGAATTTGACCTTGTGAGAGTAGATCTAATAGACATAACACATACAATGACCTTGACTTGACACTTACATGACCTATTGACTTGATCTTTACTTGTAACAATGACTGTACACTTAGTTGACAAGTGTATTTGCTTTAACAAATGGCTTTACGTCTATTTGACAAGTGCCTTGACTATAATTGATTAAGATACTAGATAAAAATGTTACAATACTATTAAGGACATTAACATTTGAGTTAACACCTTTCACTTTAATTGATTTACTTGATTGTCCTAGGGTTAGCCTTGAAGTAATGACCTAGGGTTTCTATTATGACCTAAGGATTTGTGTACAGTGACACAATTATAATCTTGTAGGGAAGCAAGAATTGAAGGCAATCTCATTGAAGAAGAATGGATAGTAGGGCTTGACGAGTTAAACAATAGTGTTTACATGGATGTTGGTAGCTTTCCAAGGATAGAGGTTGAGAGCATTGATTGTAGGTCATAGGGATGACTTGAGACACCTTGGTTTGTGTCATTATTTGACAGCAGTGCCATATGGTTGTAGCGTTGTGTGTAGCATGATACAGTGTGGTAAAAATATATGAGCATCAATTCATATTCATTCATGAGCATATCAGTATGGTGACAAGAAATGGTAGCCATCAGATGTGCAATGACTTACAGTGACAATGACGCATAGTTGAACAGTGACAATGATGTGTAGTTTGATGTGAAACATCAAGAAATGATCAGTTTGTGGGTACAATGGTCAGTGGCTACCAATATTTAATAGACATAGAAAATCTTCATTACAGTTTTCCTACATTGATTGAGATTACATGGGGATCCACTTTGAAAATTGTGAAACATGATCTTTCGACTCTTTAGGTGATTCGAGATCTTTTGCTTAAAGATGCATAAAGAATTACATGTTGCAGAGCATGTTAACCAGGAAAACGAAAAGCACATAAAATGAAGAGGAAAGAACATAACAAGCATGAGATCGTGACACAAGAATTTGATTACGGACTTCACCCAATGTGGGTTATGTCTCCGAGCCCGGGAGGCCTTCTTTTATTAAGTGGCATCAAAGAGAATAAGTACAAGAAAAATTTACATAAATACCCTTATACCTCCAAGATGGAATATGGCCAAAAAATGGAGGGCCCAGTTGCTGAAACTAACATCACCACTGAATTCCTGGCGCTGAATAGTGAAAAATCGACTATAAATATGTCAAATTTTGACAAAGTCATCTTCTGCACCCCAACGAATCTTTTTGATACCCCCAAGATTCCCTGGGCAAGGTTTTGGCATCTGCTTGGTTCGTAGTTCCACTCCCTGGTTGCTTCACTGGTCCATTTACCTCCTCGAGCATCTGCAAAAACATGAGGTTATATGGTGGATGGGTGGCGGACTTTACAAAGTCGCTACCCATGGTGTAACAGTTCAGCAAAGAAATGGAGGCAGGGAGGTCAGGCGCTCCAACCCTGTCGACCACCCCTACCTTGGCATATTTTTTTTATTATGTATTGAATAAGGTGTGGTTGTTATAATTGTTGGGCTATTTGCAATCACATGAAACAACTTTGTTGAAGGTTCCCGCTGGTATATGTTTATATGGCGTGGTTTATTTGATCAATGAGTGGGTCCACCAAGGGTGGTCTGCCCAATCAACCACACTTTTTTATTATTATACTATATGTCATATTCGTTGGTACCTATTTGTGGGGGTGGCGGGGGTGGCAACTCACCACCCCTATTATTATATTTCTTTTTTGTTTGATACAACAACTATATATTTTTTACTTTGCCGAAATTAAGGGTTCCTAGACAAAATTAATCTCCCAACAAATCCATCTTTTCTCAGGATCCAGATTTCATGCGTCAGTCTCGATCAATTTACTGCCTCCTTAAGCTTGCCACTTGTCCATATTGACCAACACTTTTACTTTGAATAACTAAACCATATGAAATCAGATTTGAGTGTCATCTGCACCATTGGAATCAAGGTGACAAGCACTTCGATTTGGTTCTATTTTTTTTTATATCTGACCACTTTTATTTTTTAGTTAATTTTAAGGTGACTGGTAATTTGAGATCCTCCTGGATCATTCCTCCCCACTGAGGAGCTTTTGGACCGACAAAAGCCTTATCAATCAATTGACAAGTGAAGGAATTGTTCCCTCACTTTCTCCTTTTCCATCCACTGTGATTTTCTTGGATAAATTCCTTTGAAGCCAACACAAAGATACACCATATCTCCCTGTCGTGAAGTCTTGGTCCTCCTATTGAGGATGATTTCCTCGGGTAACTTGTCTAAATATTCTGGTGAAAAATTGTCCATTGTAGAATTTTTTCCAACCTCTTCGGTGTCCATGATCGATGGAGGCTCATAAAGATTCATAGTTTAAATTTTCACCACTTAGTACATCTACATGTATGCTAGCAAATAGAGATGAAAAACATTGTCTCCATTCTTCTCCAATATGATGAATGGGAAATATTATATTGGTCGCAACTTATTTCATTCTCCCTTCATTTTGTCCTTGCTGATGTGGAGCCACACTTTGTCCCCAACCTGAAATTGGTTGTCAACTCAGTGTTTGTCATGTCGAGCTTTATATCGAGTCTGACTCTTCTCCAACTACTCCTGCACTTCCTAGTGGATCAACTATATTCGCTGAATGAACTTTCACGCTTTCTCCCTATCATATTACCAAATGGAATCTTCATTTCTCCAAAAGACCATGTCTAAGGGATCCCTTGGTAAATAACAAAATCATGTTTTGAACGGTAAATCTGTGTGGATGAATGCATTGCTCAGTTGTATGCATGCTGCACATAGAGAAGTTTTTCATCCCACAACTTGGGATGTTTTCCACAATAACCTCAGAGAAAGTGTATCACTGTACGATTGATGACCTCTATCTGTCCGTCGGTCTGTGAATGAAATTTCATGCTCCTCTTCAACTTGGTTTCCATCATTCTCCACAAACTCTTCCAAAACTCTCCAAGAAAGCGAGAGCCTTAACCAGATACAATGGATGTGGGCAAACCAAAGTGGACCCATAAAAATTCGAAGAAGATTTGAGCAGTCTACTTTGCGGTGACTTGCTTTTTACAAGGCATTAATACACACATTTTTCTAAATTGATCCACAACTACATACAAATAGTCATGACCTCTCCTAGACAAAGGTGAACCACCTAAAAAATCCATCAACACACTCTCCCATGGACGACTTAGAATAGAGAGTGGTGTGTAGAGCCCCAATTTTCCATTAGTGGGCTTGCTAACTAAACATAACACAAAGCCCTTTACATATCAAGTCATAATATTTTTCATGTGAGGCCAAAAACAAGACCTCTGTAAATGACATAAAGTTTTTTAGACACTAAAATGACTTGACACAAGAAAGGTATGAGCCTCTCTGATTACATGTATCCTTTCATATGTGGGTATACATAGTTTTCCAAGGTGGTACAACAATTTTCCGTGCAAGTGATAATTGTCCACATGTGATCCATGAGCCAGTTGTGTATAAATATCCTTTAAATCATCATCACCGGTATATTATTCAACATAACTTTGAAAAGATAAAGAAACATTTTACAAAACTATAGATGCATAAATAGGAGGGCAAGAAAGCATATCTGCCACTTTGTTGCTGGTGCCCTTCTTCTATTTTGTTACAAAATGAAACTGTTGGAGGAATCCCATCCATATGAAATGACGTGCCTGCTAAATCTTGGTCTGTGACTCAAGGTACTGCAACGGCTGGTGATATGTATGGATGATGGTCTCCTTGTTGATCAAGTAGTATTTCCACTTCTTCACACTTTGAACCAAGGCATACAACTCCTTGTCATAAGTGGGTAATTCGCAACCTAGGAAAATGTCTTTGAATGGTAACATAGATGTTTTCATTGTTGCATCAATACAGTTCCCATGGCATATCTGTTGGCATCTGTCTTGATCTCAAAAGGCTGTTGGAGGTTAGTTAAGGCCAAAATTGGTGTGGTGTTGATCTTTTATTTCAGTGTATCAAAGACTTTCTTCTACTTTCCTCCCCATTGAAAGGTTTGCTTCACACTCATCAATATGCATAAGGGGGATGGAATAATGGAGAAGCTAGCAATGAATCTCCTCCAATATTGTATTGCACCCAGAAATCTACGAACCTTTGTAACATTGGTGGGTTTATGCCACTTTACAATCACATCAACATTATAAGGATCTATTTTTAATTGTCTGCCATCGACAATGTGACCTAAATAAACCAAAGAGGTTTTCCAAAACTCACATTTTGACAATTTTACATACAATATTTCTCTTTTGAAAACATCAAGAACTTTCTTGACATGACACACATGTTCATCCTATGTCTTACTAAAAACAATAATATCATCCATATATACAAGTACAAACTTATCAAGAAAAGGCCTAAAAATATCATTCATCACCCTCATAAATGTGGTTGGAGCATTGCAGAGTCTGAATGGCATCACCATCCATTCGAACAACACCTGTTTTGTCTTGAATGCAGTCTTCCATACGCCCTTTTCTACAATCCTGACCTAGTGATAACCACTGTACAAGTCCATTTTTGTCAAATAGATAGCATTTTTCAATTAATCTAACAAATCATTAATGTTAGGGAGAGGGTATTTATTTTTCACTGTTATTTTGTTTAGTGCTCTATAATATACACACATCATCCATGTGCCATCTTTATTTGTTACCAACACGGTCGGTGAGCCACATGGAGAATAACTCAGTTTGATGACCCCTTAGTTAAGCAATCCCTACACCTGTTTCTTAATCTCCTCCATCTTGATAGATGACATTCTGTACATACCAATGTTCGGAAAAGGAGCATCCATGCTGCAAGTGAATCTGATGTTGGATTTCCCATTTTGGGGGAAACCCTCTGGATTCCTGAAACAACTCATCATAGTTAGAAACAATTTCACATAATTCCTTTTTATGAACATGATCACAACCTTGGAAAGCATTAGATGTCTCTGGATCGTTTTCTCTCACAACCATGAGCATGCACCTTTTGTTGGAATTCACCAATCTCTTCTGACCTGCACTTGCAATACTGGCACTGACTTTGGTATGATGAGCTATGACAATGTAATCTACCCCATATTTTGTGCTGTGGTATTTGTTCTCATGTCGAAAGAAAATTGGTTTCCTGTCATACAAATATGGACTACCCAATACAATACCACAGATATCCAAAGGTACAACATCAAGTTCTACCTCATCAACTAGTTTGGAAGCAATCACAAATCTAGCTCCACACTACTTGGTTACATGTAATTTTTCTTTATCACACACTCAACCAAGCGGGTACGGTCTCGGGTGAGGATTGGTCTCTAATCCTAAGGTTTTAACCAAGGATTTTGAACTTAAGTTTACTTGTGAACTGGAATCAAACAAGGTTTCCACTTTAGTATGTTTTATAATGATTCTAATGTGGAACAATTCAATTATCTTTCATTCATTAGGCTCATTCAAAGAACTTGTACTTGCATGTGATTGAGAATTTGCATGAAGAGAAATAGTACCTTATGTGCCCACTGCTGTGATCAATGTCTCATCACAGGAATCAGATCCGAGGTCCTGATGTGCGGTTGCCACCGTCTTCTGCTTGCCCTTTCCACCAAATATCTTTGGTTCCATTTCTGGATGCAATTTCCAACAATGGTCATCATCATGACCTTCCTTCTTGCGATGAGTTCAAGATGGATTTTCTCCTTCGTCTTTATTGGTTTTTGTTTTCTTCTTATCCTTTCCATTGCATTTCCCTTTGAACTTGCCATTATGAGGTTTGAAAGGTTATTTCTTGGCTTGATCATCTCTGTCATTCTTTCCCCTGCTTTCAAGGTGAATGGCCTTCACACTGGCCACATCAATAGTAGTAGTCTCATACAATAACAATGTATGTCTTATGTAACTATGTAAAGCACCAATATACTTAGTTACAACCTTGGGTGAATCTAGTGGAATGCCCAAATTCAATGCTTGTTTTCTAAATACTTCAGTGAAACTTTGCACATTTTGACCTTTTCCTTGTCTTAAATATTTCCATTCCATTAATGCATGTTTTTATAACCCAAAGGGTAAAAATGATATTCCAATACAGCAAAAAAAAACAAAACAAAAAAAAAAAAAAAAAAAAAAACAAAAAAAAACTTCGTTGATTTGTTTAATCTAAAAATAAAACTCGATCAGTCTAACCTTTTGTTAAGTTTTTTTGCATTACATTCTCCATTATACATGGGAAAATCAAACTTTACATCTAGTTTAAAACATGGTTTCTTAGATGTATGTATATGATGTCTATTAGAGTGATGAGAAGAAGAAGAAGAAGAATTGTCACTAGAAGATGGAGAGGGAGGGGGGCTCTTCTCTGTTGAAGAAAGGGTAACTAGGTTCGATCTTCATAAAGACATTGCAATTATGATTTTTTTTAAACAAGAAAATAAATTTATTATTTTGCTTGCTTCATGGGTTTCATGATCAAGAATTTTTATGTATAGATGGCTCCCATTGAGAGCCTTAGGATTTATCTTTAAAGGTCAAAGAGTCAATGTCATGATGAACCCTTCTTGTGCATGTATCAAATGTATTTGAGTCATAAACAATGTCAAGAAACCCTCCAAATGACAAGCACAATCCTCTTCATCATGTTGGCCTGCAAAATCGAATTAAAAGTAGTCATGTCGGCTCAAATAAGGTGACACATCTCTTCATTGGTTACTGTTGGCTAAATATGGAGGAAAAACTACTATATATACCCATCTAGGGTCTACACAAAAGAGGAGGAGCAAGAACTCAGATTCTCTATAGTTTCAGATGGGTACAGGTTTGAGATTCTTCACATGACAATGAGGTTCAGATTTCGAATGGACAACATCACTGTAATTTTCGGATGAGTGCCACTAAGATGATTTTTTTCAGTCTCTTCATAGTCTTAAAGGTTACAGTCTCAGCATAGGTACAATGACAAGGATCTCAGTGCAAAAATAGAACACTTTGTCTCAACATACTAGACAGTATCATGAAGATCTCAGTACAGGGAGAAAATGCAGTCACAAATCTCGGCATAGCAGTGATGACAAGGATCTCGGTGATCCCACAGTATCACATTATGTCTCGACATTCATCCTAGACGTATTCATGATCTCGGTATACTTTTGATGAGGAGATCTCATAGTGACACACTTTATCTCGGCATATTTCTAGATGCAATCATGATAGATTCAATTATGATCTCGGTATAGTCATGATCGTGATTGAGACAGAGTTACAAGGTGAGGATCTCAGTAAAGGTGTGGCAATGGTGTAGTAGAAATGATCTCATTTTTATGATGAATATATCAGTGAAGGTGCATTAATGATGACCTCGGTGAAGCAGAAGTGATGATGATCTCAACAGTGACGAAGAAGAGGATTGATGTCTTGGCCTTGGAGTGGCCTAATAGGTCAAGGGTCATGGTCTTGGTATTCATCAATTGGAACCTCTATAAGAATAATTTTGTTCGGGTTTTCCTCTCAAAGAGTGAGACGTTTTGGCCCTGTCAGAAAGCCAACATTTTGAGTCCTTACCTCTTTTGTTTTGGTAGCTATTTGATTAACTAAGAAGATGCACTCTAATAATATCATGAGAATATTGTGCAAATAAGAAAAACTTAAAAATGCCTCACAAATAGTTATCATGGCAAGAAGAATCTCATTAACACTAATTTCCCTAGATTCTTCAACATGGTTTCAGAGCTAAGGTGTTGAAATCAAAGGAAGGGAAGCAAAGAAACATTCAAGAATCAGGATTCAAGAAGGACATCAAAGCAATTTGAAGGATATCAAAGAAAAAGGATAAATATCTACATTGAAGGATCAAGCCCTAGATCAAAGAAGCAGTCTACAACAACAAGAAATTTTGTCTCCATAGTCATCATCAAAAGGCCACCAAGACTCTCATCAAGATGTCTACAAAGTAAGGTAACTCAAAGGACCTCAAAATTGAAGATCGCATCATCTTGGAACAGTTGGAAGCCCTAGAAGCAGTCTTGATCTACACTACAAAAGAAGGAAAAGCATATTGAAGGCAATAAGACATGGTCACCTTCAAGAAAGAATAATCTCCTTGCCTTAGAAGAAGATCATCCAAGGAAGAAACAAATCATCCTCATCAAAAGGAGAAACCTTTTCTATTGAGGAGAGGCTCTCTCATTTGAAAGAAGATCATCCAAGAAGAATCCCTAATACATCTTAGTCAACCATCATTAAAAGTGATAAAGTGGAAGAGTTCATCTTCACTTGTCAAAGTAATTATCTTTCATTCTATGATCAAGTTTGGTTAAATGACTTCGTGTTTGCAAGGAGATCTATAAATCAGCTGGGTCATCAAGATTCCTTGCATAAGAAAGGAGGATACATATAGTCCTCGAAAGAGAAGTCATATGAAATTAGTCCTAGGTCCTCTCATCCCTATGTAGCAGGAGTGGTGACATAAAAAATATATATGAAATGCTAGAAGATATACTCTCTGAAATGCAGTGAAGAAGGTCATCACTTATACCTAATTGAAGGTATCAAAGAACGAAGGAATATCTTCATAATATCTCAATTGGGAGGTGAAGATAATAATCATTGTTCGAACTGATAGGCAAGACAACAAATGTCCATGAACAAGAAGGTTACCTCATTCAACAATTTGTGGTCTCTATGCTAGATAGAGAAAGACAAGTTGATGGCAAAAGTATTGAAGATTAAAAACATGTGTAGAAAGGAAAGAGAAGTTTGGTCCTCAAATAAGACAGAATACTATAGCTAAGATTCAATTCTATGGAAATATTATAGAAAGAATAACATATCACCAAAAATATGGAGGAAAATGAAGCAAAGGGCCAAGGAAATAGGGAGTAACAGATCTATACTATGATCAATATGGTATACCTCACAAAAGGGTCCTGTCATAAGCTCCTAAATCTTGTGTTATATATATGACCATGATAATAAGATTCATCATAGCATCATGAAAGAATTAGAAACAAGAGCTCATGACATCACCATGGGAATCATGAAGAAAAAAATCCATGGCACTCAAACATAAAGGATATAGCTCTTGGGAACCTCATTGGACATTGAAGGAAAGGAAGAATTCATCCAAGTCAAGGCTCATCATACAAAAAAGGAAACATCTACCAGATGGGGATATGCAAGATCATCAAGGTTCTCTAATGGAATCCTCATCAGAGGGTTCACTAATCTAGAGAAGAAGCAAGTGTTTCATTAAGAACTCCAACTTATGGAATTCATGGGATGATGATGTGATGACATGAGAAATGAAGCAGGTCAAGGGATTGAAGATCTTTTCAATCAAGGAAGCTACTGGAAGAAGCCTAGATTACCTAAAGATAAAATGAGGTATGTATGCTTGTGTTTAATATTATAATGTCATTTCGTATGGTTGTAGGTAACATGGATCATTACTTCTATATTAAGAAGCATGATCAAGAGAAAAAGGATATCCTCCTCTGAAAAGATGAAGGAAGGCATAAAGTCACACTACATGAAATTAACATAATATGTCCTCATATGAAGTATGAGGAGGTTGAATACAATTAAGAAACTTTGATTGAAAGATCCTGGGAATGGAATGTGTGAGCAAGGAAGAGATCATGAGATATGTAACCATGATGAAGGTGATCAACATTCAAAAGACCATGAAGATTTGACTAGGAAATCTCCTGGAAGGATATGAAGATTTTGATAATAATCTAAAAATATGAAGACCCTTGACAATGGATATATTTGGGAGATGTGTCCCTGGTTGCTTCGATGGTCTGCTGCGCTCCCTGAGAATCTGCAAAAAATTGAGGTTATATAGTAGAGGGCTGGCAAACTTTACAAATCTGCCACCCTTGGTGTAACGGTTTGGTGGAGAAGTGGAGGTGGGGAGGTCGAGGGTTCCAACTCCATTGGCCCCCTACCTTGGAATATTGTTTTGATTACGTATTAAATGCATCACGGTTGGTATAACTATTGGGTTATTTGCAATCACATGAAATGACTTTGTTGAAGGTTCCTGCTGGTCTATGTTTATATGGTGTGGTTTGTTTAATCAGTGGGCGGGTCCACTGGGGGTGGCCACACTTTTTTTATTATTATATTATATGTCATATCCATTGGTACTTGTTTGTGAGGGTGGTGGGGGTGGTAGCTCACCACCCCTATTATTATATTTTTTTCTTGTTTGATACAACAATCTTATATTTTTTACTTTGTCAAAATTAAGGGTTCTGAGAGAAATTAATCTCCCAACAAATCTACCTGTTATCGAGAGTTAGATTCTATGTGTCAGTCCCAGTTAATTTGATGCCTCTATAAGCCTGCCACTTGTCCACTTTGACCAAAAATTTGATTGTGAATAACTCGACCATACAAACTTAGATTTTAGTGTCATTCACACTATTGGAATTAGGGTGACAAGCACTTCAATCTAGTTCTAGTTTTGTTGATGTTTGACCACTTTGATTTTTGAGCTATTTTTAAGGCCACTTGTACTTTGAGATCCTCCTGGGTCATCAATGTGGCGGGGTGGTGCAAGGAAAGTGATTGGAATAACCCTCAGGTTGTAGGCTGAGAACACTTCAGGGTGGCAGGGTGGTGTTGTGACAGGTCATAGCCTGCACAAGGCATTGGAGCATCCTTTTAGTCGGGGCTAATAAAATACAAGGCAATGAAGCATCCTTCTGCAATATCTAGTAAACTGAGTGTTGGGGAACTCATCAAGTTATCGCCTGACTTATAGGGAGTTGAGGCATCCTTTCAGTTGTAGCAATTTATTAGGGTTAGTAGCTTCCTACATGTTATAACATGTGATTAGGGGGGTTGGAGCCTCCTTCAGTTGTAGTTGAAAATTCGATGTAATTATTTTTCTTTTAAAAGAGGACAAGACAATTACTAAGAAGAATTCAGTGGTTTTTGACCCAGAGGAGGTTTTACACCTAAAAATATATGTCCAATGTTTCAACTTTCTGCATTTTTGTATGGTGTTGTCTAATGATTATATTTTATGATTATCTAAAGAATAACAGTAATAATAATTGAATATTAATTAATTCTTCCAACAAGAGTTTCTTATATTATGTATTTTTCAAGGTTTCTCCTTAATGAAAAAGCGTTGACTCCTCGTGTTTGAGATAATATTTTTTTTTTGTAGCCTCTTAGGAAGCATGGCAGGGAGGGCCCACCAACTCAACCCATGCTACTCCCATCCCTTTCCTTTCTATAACATAGTATAACCTAGTTTCTTTCTTTCATTCTAATAGATATATTGTAGCTTCTTTGAATTTATAACAATAGATTTTCCCCTTGAATGCACCATATTTTTTTTATCTGATCATCTAATGTTTTGATTGCTCATAGTTGTGTTGTTCGCATGAATGATATCGATCATTGAAGAGAAATGACAGGCATTGTAACCCTCCTAATTTTCTAACCATTTGGTTCAGCAAGTGTGGCAGACCTATGTCCTGTCAAACATGGGCTCTGTAGGTAACCCCAGTGATCTTAGTATACTTACCTCAATATAATTTATGATTGATTCACTTTCTCTTTCTCTTTACATTCTTTGGTTTCTTTGAAAGGATAACTTCTTGAAGGGTTGATATGGTATTGCAACTTCCCTTTGTTGCATGAGTTCCTCGTTCAACCAAAGCAGGTAGTTCAATCTATAAGAGGACTTTATATTAATGCCCCAGCTAAAAAGACATATCTTAGGATTTGTAGCCTTTTCCCTTGACATCATAGTGAACTAGGTTCTTTTGAAGATGGGGCTTTAAGTGTTGTTTATAATTAGATAGGAACACTTAGCTTATGTTGTGTGAAATATTGTCTCTTGGGCCTTGATGATACCTTCCTTGAGTTTGTTGTCCAGAAAGTGAGTTCCTTGTGGCTTTGATTTCAATTTTGTTTGTTAGAATTGAGATTTCTTTTTGGAGGGAAATGACATACATGCAGCATCCCTCCTATTTGTTGAATTTTTTGGTTCAACTAGTGTGACATACCTGTATCATATTAAATAGGGTCTTTGTGCACAATCTTAGCACACATCTCTCATAGATTTTATTTCTGCATGAGTGCTCTTAGATAGTTGTTGATGTGGGATAGGTATCACTGAAGATGGGGTTGAGCTCACCTTTAAGCCTACCATCCAGTAGATAAGTCCTCTGTAGCCCTTTTTTTGTGTGTTTGGTTTTGTTTCCCTTTTGTAGTGATAGGTTAGGAAGAGTATTAATACCCTAGACTCTGCACATATAGTGTAACATCTTTAAGATTATGAACTCTTGGTTGATAATTTAATGTTGAATATTTAAGCAATTAAATTGAATGACTTTTTGGTATCATTGTCAAGGAGATGCTAAAAAGATTAGGGCTTTGATCATTTTATTCTCTTATTTATTTTCTGCAATTTGGTTTTCATTCATGGAAAAAGAGACTCTCATGATGAACAAATAACTTGGTGACAAGGTCCTATTAGTATGCAGTGTCTGAGTATGTGATGGAATTTTCTTTGAAATTGTTTTCCTTTAGTAAATTTCATCTATTTCCTTCAAGTAGATTTTTTTTTTTTTTTGATATTATAAAATACCACCCCCCCCACCCCCGCACCACCACACGTTAATCCATGTGTTGACAAAACTTACCAACTATTAGAAGAAGGATGCTAAAAAATTTGTTAAGCAATAGAAGAAATTCTACTCCAAGAAATATCTCAAAAACTTATAGCAATCGAAATCATATCTGCATCTCAGGAGGAGAAGGTCCTAACACCATTTAGAAATATAACTGCATCCATAAGAGAAACAGAAGGGCCAAGGTTCCATGAGCAACATCAAGAAGAAAACCTAGAGGCACATGAGCAACATCAAGAAGAAGCCTTCTTCAATCATCCTTTCCAATATGCAAAGGATACTAAAGAGTCACAGACCACATCATATCGATAGCACACATTAGAGCTCAATATTGAGGAATTTATTTTACTTCTATGATCAAATAATTTATGCATTCAAGAGAGAAATCAACAAGCCTTGGAGGATTTACATGGCATGGCAGAAAAGGACATGCGAAATATTATTGATGAGCAAGAGAACCAAGGATAATATCACATTTAAATATGGGCTCATCCCTCAGTTCATGAATAAAAATTCCTTCCTTTGTGGAACCATAATCCCTCCATTTGAGGATCTCATCCCTTGAGAAGAGGATCTCAAACCTCCTCCTCTTGGCCTATAAATTCAACTTGGACTAGAGGGCTAAAGGGGACTTCTAAATGTAAACTTATGTTGTTGGAATAGGGTTGGAAATCTTGTCACCTGAGGGGAGGATTGGAGACCATTGGGAGGAGGCTTACATCATCAAGGCCAAGGTTGTGTTGCTCCTTCTTATTCAAGATTAATACAAAAGAGTGTTTCTTTCCCATTGTATTGTTCAATGGAGCTGATGTATTTTGAGCAATGAGGAGCTACATCAAACTATAGCGAGGATATTCATCAAGCATTTTGTTTGAAAGGTATGAATTTTATATTCCAATACTCTTGCTTATGATTCAATAAGAATGAACTCAGAGAAAGATTTACTAGTTTGTTTGTTTGTTACTAGATTCAACCATTGAATCTATGGAGATTGATCTTGTCCGCAAGAGTGATTTTTCTGCATAACAAATTGCCATCTATACTAGGGAACGATTTGTTCTTCATTATGTCCTCCTGTGACCTTTGATTGCTTTATGTAGCCTTGTTTAACTGTCATTTGAACCTTGAAATCTTAAAGGTCAAGATTTTTAGCTTCTTCTTTTTTTCTTAAGTTTTCTGGGCTTGCACACTTCTTCTTTGACAACAGTGCACAAATTTGTGCATTTTTCCTTTAGCAATAGTGTGTTAATGCACTAGACATAACTAGTTACATGCGCAAGTCTCCTAAATTTTTGAAAAATTAGGGTTTTCATTTACTGGGTCCATAATTTTTTTATTGTTATACTTTCTTGGATTTGTTTACATTCTGGAAAAGTCCACACTATTTTGATTTGATGTTTTGAGTTGCCTTCTTTAGAAATTGCTTATCTTTGCAAACTAGGGTTCAGGGTTTGATCTGGTGAATTATTGATTAATCAAAAGAAAGATCAGTCGTTGGTGAGATAGCTTGTGTCTATCCTTGTTCTGCCAAAATACCTTAAGTACTTTGTTTTCATGATTTCAAATAATCATTAGTATTGGTAAAAATTTATGGTTTTTCAAGGCATCACTTGTGATATGAAGGTTGTTGTTTTTGTCGAAGTGAATAGCGGTTATTCATTTCTATAAGACAACACAATATTTTGCTTACAATTATTCATAATTCACTAAATCAAGTTGAAATTATGGCTTGTCTCTATTGAAATAGGAATTAGTTGTTTGGTTTTGGGTATGCAAGAAGTTGTTAATATTAAAATGTTTCATTTTGTAGCTTGGATTTTAAGGAAATTAGGTTTCGTTTGATTTTAGGAGGCCAAGAATCGTGCATTATGCATTCTCTCTTATTTGCGTTTTGAAAATGACTCATTGATTCTTGCATTGGTTAAAAGTGAATTAAACCTCTCTCCTTACTTTAGTTACAATTCATCGAAGTGAAAGGATTACATTATCATGATTGATTACATTCAGTTTTAAGTCAAGCTATAACACCATTGATTTCACATCCATCAACCTACTGAGTAAACAATGGTATTAAAATAAACTAGAATTTTTATATTTCTAGGACTCATTAAACCTACATTACATCAGATTATAGGTCTTTGGAATAAGAAAGTGAGTTAACTTTCAAAATCTACAAACAAACAATAGAATCTTATAGTAGGGAGTAAATCCATTTATTAAATTTTAACTTTGGGAAGCTCCTCTTACAAGGGAGTTAAGCACAAGATAATATTGGACCCAGGGAAGTGATAGACCCCAATTCATTGGTTATGGTAGCCTGATTTACATGCGTTACAAACAGTGTCGTAATGTGCGTATGAGTCATTTGAAGGATAAAACTCAAATTAACCATGTTAAGGAACCTTTAAGGGGATTGAGCTTTGTTACTCTACCCTTACATGTATGTCTGATCTGCAACTGCCCCTGGATTAAATTTTTGTATGTGGTAACCTTAGAGACAATTATCTTAGGGCTTTGACCCAAGGTGACGAGGAGGGGGGAATCCCTGTTGTACCTAGATCAGACGTTGAATAGACTCACTTGGACCTTTTTGGAGGGTTCTCTTCACTTGAGATGGCATAATTGAAGTTACTTGCACCAGATTGTGCCCATTAAGCAAGTTGTTAGCATAACTAATTCCACCTACTCTATCTCTATTCACTTTTCACATTTATTTCTGCGACGTTGGGTTTCATCTCCAACTAGTGATTTCGTTATGAAAAGGTTGTTTGCATGGTTTGATTCCCTAGATTTATTAGCAGATGTTATTTTATTGTTTTCATTTTTTTTTTAAATGGTCATAGCAGGCACCTCGGTCAGAAAGCTTTCCTTAAAGCCTTCAAGAACTCAATGGTTAAAAAAGAACCTAAAAATCGAATCCCAGGGGTCCATCTACCTTTCATCCAAGGGACCACTGATAAGATTTCTAGGATTCTTAAGAAGCATAATGTTCCCTCAACCTTCAGACCCCTTAAAACCATTCGTAATTCCCTCCGATCAGTAAAAGATCCTGTCAACCCCAAGGACATGAAGGGTGTCTATATTATTCCTTGTTATTGCAGGACCCCCTACATTGGTGAGACTAGATGCTTTATTAATCAAAGGATTAATGAGCACGCAGTTGACCTAAAACATGGGAGAACCAAGTCCTCTGCACTGGCTAAGCATGCGGAGAAGACTAAACATCATGTTTGTATTGAGGACACCTGAGTGATTGCTAAGGTTGTGCAGTTTCATCACCATAAATTTAGGGAAGTTATTGAGATTGAAAAAAGCCAAGTATTCTCAATAAGGACGACAGTTGGAAGATCAATAGGTGTTGGATCCCTGTCCTATCTTCCTAGTCATCTCTCCCCCCTTCTTCCCCCCCACCCCTCTATTAATGACTTGTGGTTTTTTTTTTCCCAGTGGAGCTTCTAACTAACATGTCTACTTTATCCTTATTTCTTTAATATAAGAAAATTTGGTCCTCTTTGAAAATCTCCCTCTTTTTCTTTTCCTTTTTTGTATAAGGTTGCCCTTGTCTTAACTAACTGAATGGGTTAATATTACCCATTTTAAGATTAATATTTAGATTTAGGTAGTAAGTTTTAGTTCTCTTTAGATAGCTTAACTAATAAATTTATATTAAGAAGTTTCCCAAAACCATTAATGATATAAATATTACTATTATAATATTATAACAATAATTTAATAATAGCTAGTAATTATTATTTTTTAAAGGAATACATTAAATCCATAACATTATAAAAGTCTAATCCCTAGAGCTATTAATATATAACATATGACTCATTATTACAGTCCCCAAATTTTATTTCAAAGATTATACTTAAAATAACACTCAATAACAACCAAAAAGTATTAAATGATATTATAAAATATTTAATATTATACACTAATACATTGATAATATTATACATTATTATTATAACTTAACCAACCAAATCTAGTCGTTTCTTAATCAATTATATCCTTTGACCAATCGAGTCTAATTTAGTTGTTTTTCAATCAAACCTAATCGTTGGAAGATCTGCCATCCCTATTTAACATGTAGCCATGATCTGATTTTTTTCAACTTGTCCTGACGATGAACCACACTCGTTGGTTCGAAACGCGTCGACAAAAATTTTCTAATGTGATTTTTCAGAAAATATTTCTATAAACTCAAATTTATTTAAGTTGAATATAATGGCAACAACGCTGAAATTTACCAATCAAGGAATCCCTTTTAACGAGAATCCTATTCCTTTTCCTAGTCTTGGAAATGTTTGTCCTCATATGGCTACATTGTTACTTCCCATATTCAAGATAGGTTTACTGGTGTGCTTATTTTCAACTTCTTTACTCCCAAATACTAAAATTGTTCCACCTCAACCGAGTTCTCCATCTCAACAAGAGAAATTGTTTATTAACCCTTTACCTTCTTCTCCTAAAATGTTTTCCTCCCTTTCTTATTCTTCGCTTGGTAAAAGCCTTGATGCTAGTAACCAAGTGACTAAGAAGAACAAGAAAGGGAAGAAGAAGAAAAGGAGGAAGCAAGGTAAGAAAGAATTCAACCAACCAACTATTCCTCTGAGTATGAAAAATGTTGAGGAACTGTCTAAAGTGCATCACAAGCCAAAATTTCTTTGCAAACTTTGTAAGGGTGATCAACTTATTATTAATTTTCCTGGTATTCCAAAGGTCCTAGACGTGTGTTCTAAAAATTCTCGTGAACTCATTGTTGATCCATCAACCAGTGATTATCATGTTTTAGGGAAAAGGGGTAAAGTTAGATTTCCTTGTACGTTACATGAACAAATTCATCAAACTCACCTTTTCCCTCACATGGATGAAGCCTCAAAATTATTGGAAAACCATATTGTTTCTCAACAACAACTTCCAACTTGTTACCGTAAGATTTCTCCTAACCTACCATCAGTTGACGAAGTGATTGATCTAATTCCAAGTACATTCAATCCCAATCTTCCATTAGAGAGTGAAATACATATCACTAGGGTTGATGAACCAATAGTTGATCAAGTGGTCGAATCAATTCCACATTTATTCGATCCCACTCTCTTTCTACAAAGTGATATTAATGTCACTCAATTTCTTCTTGTTACTTCAGATTCTTCTACACATGGGGGCATTTCAACTATTTCCATAGAACCCCCTTCAGGTACTAAGGCCATTTCCTTTGATTGGATTAGATTGACAGAGCCTCGTCTTCCTTCTTCCACCCCTCTCCAAATCATTGTGAAGGCTTATGGTAAGAATGTGCATCGCATAAATGTCAATGAAGGTGCTTCTGTTAGTATTTTTTACTCAACCGTTTGGACAGCTTTGGGTTCCCCTCAGCTTGTGTTTGTTACATAGAATATGTTAGATTTTAATAGAACCATTAGTGAACCTTTAGGGATCCTTCCTAAGTTAACTATTACTCTAGAAGGAAAAAATGTTTGTATTGATCTTATTGTAGTCAAAGACCCCTTGGATTTCAATTTTCTCCTTGGGGAAGACTATATCTATGCCATGAAAGATGTCATGTCCACACTCTTTCGAGTGATATCTTTCCCTCACAATGTAAATGTTGTGACTATTGACCAGGTTTTGTTCATTGGTCTTGATTCGACTACCAGCTATCTGACATCCATTAATGTTCCTTATATGGAAGTGTTATCTACCCAACCACGAGTAAATTATGTGGCAACGTGTCCCATGTTTTTAGTTACGATGTAAGTGATCCTCACGTTATTTTCTCAACTTATTTTGAATCATATCCGGTAATTGACAAGGTGAACCCTATGGGGAAATTTGAACCTAATTTTCTTACCGATATTAATTATCTTCACATGTGCTCTTTCCAGAGAACTATTCTTCCTTCTGATGAAGACCTGTTGGAAGCCATGATCGAGGTATGTCCCTTGACACGTGTTTATTCCAGTTGGAAGCGATGATCAAGTTTCCATGAGGATGGTTCTTTTACTATGTCGACCTCATTAAAAAATGAAATAGGTCCTTATGAAGATGGTTCTTTACTATGTCAACCTCGCTAAAAAATGAAATAAGGTCTAAGCATAGTTATTTTCGTTTCAATCTGGCATAAAAATGAAACCGACCATGAGCATAATTCTATGTTGAGATCGTTAAAAAAATGAAATAAATTCCCTTCTAATTAAGTCGATTCTTTGATTAAATCGCATAAACTTTGAATCGAATATTTCATCTAATCTCATGAATGAACCTTATTTCATATGCCTTTTAGTAACTAGTATTCTACTTAGGCAGTTCAAATGAAGTTCTGGGGGCATGTACCTTTGCATAGGTACATTGTAAATTGTTGTATCATATTGTGTAAATTTTACTTCTTTTTGTAAACTCCTTCTACTTCTCCTGCTTATCTTGTGTTACACTTGATTTTCATATGTCGACACTCCCTCAAACTTACATTGGCTATGTTGATGGTGCTAGTCGTAGTACTCAGAATTTGTCTTCCACAGATTGGGATATTTACTCACCCATTGATGAGTTAGTATGTCTCCATGGAATATGCCTTGGTCACACGACAAACAATATTGCAGAATATAGTGTGTTTATTGAGATATTATTTGATGCCATATCATTCATCATTTGTCTTTAATCGTTAGGTTGGATTCTCAACTCATAGTATTACATTTAAACTGTGTTTATTCAGTAAGAAGCTCTACAATGTTAAGGATGTTTTTATGGGTTTTTCTCTTGGAAAGAGAATTTGATTACATTAAATACATCACATTTCAAGACATTTAAATACATTAACTAATTCATTGCCTAATTATGTGCTAAATCAACATTTGCAACATTTGTAAAAAGAAAAACAATAGTCATTCACACATTGTACAAAATAAGAAGAGAAAATAGAAGTAGCTTTCATTAGTCATAATGTATGTAAAAAGTTTGGGTTTACAAACAAAACAAAAAAAACCTTCCAATACATATGAGGCCTTGTGGCCTTTATTATCCGAACATGTTGATAGATCAAAAAACAAAATCTAGCCCTATGACTAGCAGCCAAACATGATGATCATGATATAAGACTATAGCACAAGCCACTCATCATAACAGACGAATGATCAACCTTGGTACTCCTACTGTATGCCTTTGGTAGTGGAGAGGTAAATCATCAATCCTGATATCTGGGATATCCAAAGTCAACCTCTCTAGGTTATGCTCAATCTTCGTCAAAGACTCTACTACCTCAGGGTTCTGTGCTACGAAAGATTATGGCTACTCGTCCCACCTGTTAAATCATCACATAGTTGTCAATCTGACTAGGCCCACATATGCATGATTATTTTAGATGATTAGTTTTGGATGATTAAAAACAAAAACAAAAAAAATTGAAATAACATAAAACAACCAAAGTGATAATTTTTACCTTTATCAACCCATTACATTCATGTAGGGAGTGATATGTTTGGATCACTAGTGTATTCCATACCTACATATGGGTAATCCTAAATCATAATCATCTAGAGATCCATCCATCTGAAGAAAGAAGGAGTATATTTGGCAATCAAACCATCACCACCTCTATGGCAAGCCATCAATGAAACCCATTGTAGCATGTGATGGTCTCATGGTCCTCCCATCTCCATATATACTTGTGGACAAAGAAGAGGAATTATCTCCATAGCAAATGAAATAACTATAGCACCATATCCAAAATTCTTTAGTTTTCCAGTCTTCACTCTAGTGAGTTAAACTTTGATGTTGGAAACGAATCCTTCGCACCACTTAAAAATAGTAGGCTATAAACACTCTAGAGAGATTTGCATTTGAGATTTGGTAACCAAGTAAGAGTGCAACACTTCCACATAGTTGAGCAACATCAAACACAATGGTCCTCAATGGAATAATATGGATGGTCTTAATATCAATTCTTCCATTGCTAAGTTTGGACCTCGGAGCACAATGTCGAGCTAAATAAACTTTTGTTGGTTCACCACCTGGTCTGCCTCCAAATAATGAAATATCGGTCCCGATATGTGAAATCCCAGTCAAGAAATAAATATCATTGAAATATATAGTGAGCCATTGATCCCCATTCTAAAAACATTGTTCTTGGACATTCCAAGATCTCACCAACCATGTCAATAAATCCACTTGATCTTTCATTCCTGGAATCATAAAATATTTTAGCAAGCCACAATTTCTCAAAGCCTGTAATGTAGTTGTATCATTCAAGGCCTCAACATATTGAACTTCATGTTCTCTCTCTCCATTCCAGTTTTTCACTTCAAAAACTTAAAATCAATGATGGAAATAAAAGAGAAAGAATATAGAAGTTTTTGCAAAACATTTGGGTGCTTTTAATTATTTTTAGAAGCCCTCGGCACCTTGCACAAGCACCTATTAAGTAAAGTGTGGTTTTATTCAGATCCCTTTTAGGTGAACTATGCAAATCATGATTTCCCAACAAAAGGAAAATTTGGGTATGCACAGTCCCAATGAACAGCGACCACACAAACCCGATCACATATAAAAACCCACAAAAAAACACCAAATCACCGGTGAAATGGAAAAAAAAATTAAAAATAAAAAATAAATATCAAAATGAAGAGAAAAGAATGATATTCTACCTACAAAAAAAATATCGTGAAATGGTCCACCGGTCCGATCACAATCTGTTGCTGAAGTTTCGAGTGAAAATGCACTGTCAAAGAGCTCCAAATGGTAAAAAAACAAATGCTAAAGAAATTTTTAATTTTTGAACTTTTATAAGCAAAATAGGCCTATTAAAATAATAATTTTTTCCTTTAGCTTCTAAAAATTCAATTTTTCAATGTCTTTACTATTTTTTGAGCAACTATGTTGATTTCTAAGTTTGAATGTGTAGTTTACAGGATTAATTACGAAAATAGGTCATTTTTGTGACGAGTAAACTTTTATCACCTTTTCGGGCTCTTAAAAATTACGAAATTGAAATATTGGAGTTACCTTTAAGTGCTTTTTTGACTCTCAAAATATGAAAATATTGTAGAGTATGCTTGTTTATTTCGGACTCGTTAAAGAAAATGAAAAATGTCTTCTTGATATAAGTTTACCCCTTTTATGGATCATGTGGACTATTTACAAAAAAGGTATACTTTGACTAATCATGGTCAAAAGTGTTCTCTTCTGCATTATTTTACCCTTTTCCGAGCTTGAGAGACTAAATTTATGAAAAAGGATATTTTGGAGTTTACTTATGTTTTTCTACTGACTCCCAAAAAATGAAAAACACTAAGCTTTACTTTCTCCGGGATTGTTAAAAATGTACGTTGAAAGAACTGAATGATTTTTCTTTTCATTCCTTTTAAAACTATTTAAATATGAAAACAACATCAAGTTACCCATTCACTGGAATCATAAAAATGAAACAATGTAGGACTCGTTAATCATGATGAGACTGAACCACTCCTTCCTAGGGTTCATTAAAAATACTCTGAAGGACTCATATGAAGGATGAGCTTACATGACAATCATATGTTATCCTCCTCAAGCTTGCACACAAATAAAGAGGTACTTGCCAATAATGGTGGGGGGAAATTGGGAAGAAACATTTGTTTATGTATTGTAAGAAGGTAGTATGTCTCTCTTAAAAGTGACACTCTGTCACCTTTATGTCTAGGTTGGGAAATTCATTTGTCTCTCAGTTGATCATACCTCATTGAAAGTATTCAGTTTGATTTTGGGCCTCATTTTTTAGTCAAATGTTTCCAAGTCAAAATGTCATGTTGTCGATATGTTCAAGAGAAGTCCAACCTTAATTAAAGTTACCTTGCAATTCATAACCCTCAATAGCGTCGGCCATCCCTGATACAATCCTAGATCACTCCAAATTTGTTCTTCAAAACTTGACATAAGTTTCATGTCGTAGGCCCTTCTACTACGGATCACTTCCTATCAACTTCAACTCATTATCTAGGAAGTTGATCTAGAAACCTCCTTTGGTACCTTGGAGCCTGCATGCCTTAATGGCAGGTTTCTCATTTTTGATGACAAGCTCTCATCATTGACCTTTGATCGAATGATTCTATGAGTGTTTGACTTCAAGACATTTAATCACACTTCATAGATTTTACTGGGATAGCTTGAGAACCATTGTCGTTATTGTTGGTTTCTTTCATACTTGTTAATGGTTCACATCATTGACCATTAATCAGGTGGTTTCTACTATGTTTGACTTCGAAACATTCATTCTCATGGTTAGATTCGTACTATGGATCGATAGAGATGAAGACCAAGATCCTAGATCTAGTTTCATCCATCCAGGTTGCGTGGATTTTTAAATGTTCATGATTGTAAATATGGATCTATATTTGATGGTTGTGTCCATACTATGTTTATTGATGACATCGATCTTTGTACGTTTCCATACTAATTCGTTGAGATACTTTTGTTGTGAGTATGGGAATTCCTACCTTAGCGATGATTATATGAAGATGTTGTGTTGTAACCCTTATTTGTTTGTTTCAAGTCTTCAAGCATGGTCTCTAATCCAAACTTTGGCATGATAAAGCACTTCAGTCCTCAAACATCTTTTCTGACTTTGCACTTTAGTGGGCAATCTGCTACACGTCATTTTGTAACTATTAGCCAAATGACCACCAATCCAAATCTCTTGGTATCTGATGAATTGTTCCAAGCATTCCCCTGCAATGATAAAAGAAAACGAATCCAAAAGACAACAAGAATCCTGGATTACATTGCTAAAAACCTACTTTTAAACACTTGCACAATTTCCTAGCCATAATTTGCGCAACCACACTTTTTACCATTATGGCCTGCACAAATTTGTGCTCTGTCTTCCACTATGAATTGTGAAAATCTCTTAACATAAGTAAAAATAAAGAGTCATTTTTAGAATCCTTGTTGGAGAAATATTTCCCAACTGAAAGCCTCAAGCTTCTACATGCTTTGGCCTCATCCCTTTGTTCATGGGGAAAAATCCTCTCTTTGTAGAACCTCAATCCCTCCTTTTAAGGATCTCATCCCTTGAGAAGAGGATCTCAAACCTCCTCCACTTGGCCTATATATTCAACACAAACCAGAGGGATAAGGGGGACTTCTGAATGTAAACTTATGTTTTTGGAATAGGGCTGGAAAGCTTGTCACCTAAGGGGCAATTGGAGACCATTTGGAGGAGGCTTACATCATCAAGGCTAAGGTTGTATTGCTCCTTATTATTCAAGATTAATAAAAAAGAGTGTTTATTTCCCACTATTTTGTTCAATGGAGCTGATGTATTGTGTGTTTACTTCCATTTTTCCATTGATAGTGATATTAGGTGCTAGTTTCCTTGATCACTAGTATGGGTTTTATTGAGTCATTTATCTATCATATGCCTTTGATCCTTTGTTGTTATTATGTTTGTAGATCTATATTTTGAGCATTGAGGAGCTGCATCAAACTATAGTGAGGATCTTCATCAAGCATTTTGTTTGAAAGGCATGGATTTTATATTCCAGTACCCTTGCTTATGATTCAATAGGAATGAACTTAGGGAAAGATTTACTAGTTTGTTTCTTTGTTACTATATTCATCCATTGAATCTAGGGAGATTACTCTTGTCTGCAAGAACAATTTTTCTGTATAATAATATGGTGGCTTAGAGATCAGGAAGGGTTTTCTCGAGAGGTTAGATTTGTGGAAAGTGGTCAGACCGCAATAGGAAGGTCAGGAGTTTTTATCGATTGTTTCAAAATAGACCCTCGTAATATCGGATCTACCATTAACCATAACAAATTCCTTAGAAGTTGTTTTTACAATTTCTCAAGAAAATAGGTTTATGAGAGGTTTGAAGGACATTGTTAGAAGCTATAGGTTACGGGGTTGTGAGCGTCTTAGCCATTCCATAGTTGGTGTTTCAAATCTAAATATCAATGGACCTACATCTAGAGGTATCCTCTTGCTAGTGTTGAGGAATAGTCAGACCTCGGTTTCAGATCATTTAGGGTTTAATAAGGAGGGAAAAGTTGGGGAGGTTTCAGGGGGGTAGGTTTTCAAAGAAGATCCAACTTAAGGGCAAGCAGAGTGAAAGTGGAAAGAAGATTTGCTTTTGAAACCTTTGTGGGAATCAACCATCATGTGGACCCATTAAAGGAGAATGTACCAATGCAGGGGTTTGACGGTTTGACGGTTTTGGCATCTAAATTTGACTTGGTGCAATAGAGAATTCAAGGAATTGAAGAGATCCAATACGTGTCGAGGAGAAAATAAGAGCTACACAAGCCTGAAATAGTAAATGAAGTCTTTATGTAGGATGAGATACTAAAGGATCAAGAAGATAATGAACAAGTAAATACACTATAGGGGGGAAACAATGAAAGGTCGAGATCCAAGATTAAGAAGGGGAAGTGCATCAGAAAAAAGGTGAAAGACCCCAAACTAGTTATTAGGGTGGAAATTTGACTTGACATAGCCATGGCAGTGTTGGAACATATCCTCGTAGAGAAGGAAAAGGGTAAATTTTTCATGTTAAACACTATTTTAGACTGGATTTCTAAGTCTTGCACTGATTCACTTTACCTAGAAGTTGAAGTCACTATCTTAGAAAGGGGATCATTTATGACACACTTTAAAACACCAGAAGCTCTATAGTGGGTTCTTAATCTAAACTAGAGCATCAAATCATCCTCGATCTTATTTCAAAGATGGACCCCTTCTCTTTGATTCAAGCAGAGAGAAGTTTGGAGACCTGCCTATCTAGGTGCACTTGCTAGCTATTCCACCACAACTCTGGATGGAAGATGTTTTTAGGCCATAGTTGACAAGGTGGGTGTATTTTTAGAGGTTAATATGTCTTTCATCTCCATAATAACCAAGACTGTGACCAAAATTATGGTAAAACTAGACCCAAGAGAATGGTTTGTCGAAAATCTAGAACTATGTATTCAAGGATTCACTCATACGCAGAAGTTGCACTATGAACAATTTCTCTTCCGCTGTCATTATTTCCAAAAACTTGGCCACCTTACAAGTTATTTTCTGATGGGGTTTAGAAGGAAAAGTAGGCACAACAATATAGTAAGGGAAGAAAGGGTGGATGAGAGTGTCCTAGAAGGGGAAGCTTAGGTACAGGTGGTGGGTGTACTAGTGGTGGATGATCAGAGGGATAAATCCCCAATGCAAAAGGAAGTGGAAGTGAAGCAGCGTTAGAATGAGACTCGTCGAGAGGAGGAAGAAAATGGACCCTAGAATTAGTTGGAAGCACAAGACGACCAAATAAACTTTGGACAGCCCACACATCTAGCGGATATTGTTTTTACCTCGACTCCTTACCTTATTTCTCTTATGTCTTCATTGTTTTCATCTGGTTGAGGGTATGGTCCCTCCAAGCCCCATAGTTATTTAAGTCTTCTGTATAGTGGCCTCTCATATCCCTTAGATAGCATTGTAACCACTATTATTGTGTTAAAACATCTTATTGAGACTACCCTAAATAATTCCTACTTGACCTTACCGCCCTCACACTATACCTTATGTCACAGAGAAAAAAAAGGGGTTTCTAGTGGACCAGTTGGGGGACTTGGGGAGGTGTCAGCACCCACTAGCCTTGGAAAATCCACAGGGCATAAGACAAATATTTTAAAAGCCCAATTGAAAGTAAGGATGGACATAGCTGATGGGAAACAAATCTCCTTAGAAGGGGCACTTAGAGTAGCACAACCCCAATAGTGGTTCCAAAATGATAGCCCTCTCATTTAACTCTAGATGCCTAGCTAGTGCTAAAAAAAACTCTCTCTCAAAAGGCTTATACAAGATACTTGTCTAGATATAATGATGCTTCAGGAAACTTTAGGGAGTGGAGAAATTGTTTCAGAATTTATTCATAATATGTTCCTGAGGTGGCTCTTTATAACCTTAGATGTTAGGGGTAGATCAAGGGACCTAGCCACTGGTTTCAAAGTAAGTAAATGTAGGATTATACACTCCTGGGGCTTTGAGATGGTTCTCGGAGAAGAAGTATTTATTATTTTTTGTAGCATCAAATGCGTTCTAGCCACGAAATTTGGTGGAGAGGCTAGAATCTATGAAATCTCCAAAACCCATAAATACTTTCTCGAAATTCCACCTATAAATGACTTAATTAGATTATTAACTGATTTTTAAATATTTCCTAAGTCTAAACTTAGGAAATATGGTTAAATAATCGTAATGAATTAAGTCAAGGTGTGAATCATCTAGAAACTCACACGGATCAAATCTAAGGTGATCCTAGCCATTGATTAAGTTTTAATCGTGGTCGTTCATGCTCCAACAGTGGGTTATAAGAGGAAGTCGATGGGTACTTGGAGAAGACACACCAACAGTTTTATTTCCTTGGCAGATTGATTTCCAGAGAGCATCAGTAGTTGTCTAAGAGCCAGAAATTGAAGCATAGATAGTGAGGGGTAGAGACAGTGATCCATAGGGATTTTCCCAGATCTGAAGAGGTAGCAGCAAGCGACCAAATTATTCTTAGTGAGCCAGCTTGAAAGACTGCCCAGTTGCTTCAAGGAAGCAATTCTATTTAGCTGGAGAGAAATTCGTTTTGAGTTCCAGAGGTCGGGCAAAGGGTCTAGAGTATCGGAGAAGCAATTTCATCAACATATACAGGCATAACGACTTCATCAAAGGTAGTTCATATGCTATACGCCATAAGGTTTGTGCAGAACAACGCAGAGGTTGACACAGAGAGTCCAGGAGGACAAGTTTCTGAAGAGAAGTTGTGATGGGCTTGCTTTGGAAGAAGGGTAATTCCCTTAGATAAGTTTGCCCAGATTTTCTTGTAGTTTGGATAGCCAGTTGGGCATCCATAGATTGTACTCAGAATTTCATTATTGCCTAATAATAAAAACCCTCACTACTACATCGGTTTTCCCACAATGGTTTTTTCTGGGAACAATTGTCCAAAAATAAAAATGTCATTTTTATTGTGTGTGTGCTAGTATTTTCTCAATTTCCAACACTATTACTTCTGCATTATTTTATTTGTGAAGGTCGCAGTGTGATTTATTCAGTATTTGTCGTAGCAAATAAATTGTTAAAACTAATTAACAATTAGAAGAGTAATTTCCAGTTACTACAATACGATTTCAATTTTGAAATTTTCACATGGTATCAAAGAGTGAGTGATCAGTCAGGAAGCTAAAAAGTGGAGAAGGAAATTTCACTACTCAGAAGGGTAAGTAGGTTGAAATTCCTAGAGGTTGCATAGTTCATTGACAGGCAAGCTGAATTGCTGGGGCAAAAATTTTGATTTTCAGTTGCAGGGATGTAGAAAAGTTGAATTGCCCAGGATTGTTATTCTAGCAGTCAGAGGGAGAAACTACAGCTCAGTTTTTCACTGAGCATATTCCTTGGCTGGACGCAAAGGGTTTTGTGGCAACAGAACCAGCGTCGAGTGGAAGAGAAAATCACACACAGAGGGAAAATTTCTCTCAAGGGATCTCGAGTTTTAGAGATCTAATTTTTCCAATTGCATATTGGTAGTAGTTGTGAGAAGATCTCCTCACTCCATAAGGGAGTGCGAGTAGTAGACTCAGCAGCAGAGCAGTGGAAAAGAGGGATTTTTTCAGGTTCATTTTATCCAGTTTTGAGTTTCCAGATTTTGCAGCTCTGCAGGGATTACCGCAAAAAATTGCCAGAGGAGGTCATACATGTTAGCCAAAATGTAGATCTAGGCATTATTTCAACCTCTAGTTGTCATAAACAAGTTTCGAAGGAAGTGTGAGTTGTCTAGTGTGAGTTGCAAATAAAGGAAGGGTCTCATCCAGGGACTAGGTTTGATAGAAGATAGTAGGGCACTAGATCCAAGTGGAGGAGGAGTATGAGACTCCAATGTGCCAAATTGGAAGGGTCTAGTGTAGTTGCAACATGAGATCAGTTAGATCAGTTCTAGATTGTTGCAACAAGACCATCACCCTCACTACAGGGGGCCATAGTATCATAGTAGCAGATTCAGCGTCAGTAGGGGTAGCCGGTCATTCATATGACAACTACAAATCTAGTTGCAGTTAGTGCACGTGAGACTATTGCAAAACTAGATGTAGTGACACAAGTAATGCAAATTTCCTAGTTACAGTATGTAGATGAAAGTTCAGCCAGGAAATTCCCAACGCAGAGCTACGTAATCTAGTGTCTAGTACAAGAGGATTGTGTGAGTTTCCAATATGGAGCAAAGAGATTTCCCATAGGGAGATCGAGACTTAGAGGGAGTCTAGTTTCAGAGGGAGCATCCTTATGGAAACTAGCACTTCGAGATCTAGGGATATCATACTCATTATTGCAGTAGTTGCAGCAACAGTGCGGAGATAGAAAAAAAAACAACAGTATGAATAGGTCAGAGTTCGCGGTGATGGCAGCCATACCTCCAGGAGTGAGGTGGGGTGACATGGAATTGTAGCCCCATAGAGCTACAAAGTTTGGGCAGGGTCCTTGAGGAGTCCAACTCATGGATCATTACCTTGCTATGAGGGCCCACAGTGTTCAGTAGCAAGATGGATTAGTGGCAGTTAATGCAGTCACTACCAGAGTGACAGTTGCAGACTATTAGCAGTCATATTCTTAGGAGCGCAGTGCAATGTTTACAACAAAGCAGGTGGCTCAGTAGCAGAGTCAGCAGCATTGTA
The DNA here is from genome assembly GCA_000404065.3 of Pinus taeda. NCBI lineage: Eukaryota > Viridiplantae > Streptophyta > Pinopsida > Pinales > Pinaceae > Pinus > Pinus taeda. The sequence continues at coordinate 32,230 of APFE030667388.1, read as the reverse complement.
AATTCTTCAATGACATTGTAGATTCTAGTAGCAGTCAGAGACTTGAGAGACAAATGCATCATATTAAACACAATTGATTCAATATTTTGGATTCTTCTCAGTTGCAGAAGTTTCAATTGCAGTAACAACAGATGAGATAGAGTTGTAGTGCAGATCCAGTGTTGACAATAGCATGGTAGTGTTAGCAGTAGCACATATGTAGCATCAGCGTTACGCAGTAGTTGGTGGGCAGCAATAGCCAAACATCAGCATTGTGACAGAGGTGATACAGAGATAGGGTGTTGTGGCAGGATGTGCAACACTAGAGAGAGAACACAATTCTTGCTAAGAGGGAGTGTTATTTTATGTAGCATCATATGTTTTCTAGACATGAAATTTAGTGGTAAGGCTAGAATACATGTGATCTCCAAAACCTAGAAATCGTTTATGGAAATTCCACCAAGAAATTATTTATTTAGATTATTAAACCATTTTTAAATATTGCCTAAGTCTAAACTTAGGGAATATGGTTAATTAATCAGAATTAATTAAGTCAAGGTGTGAATCATCTAAAAACTTACACAGATTGAATCTAAGATGATCATAACCATTTATTTAGTTTTAGACTTGGTCGTTGGTGCTCCAACAGTGGATTATAAGAGGACTTCGATGGGCACTTGGAGAAGACACACCAACAGTTCAATTTCCTTGGCAGGTCAATTTCCAGAGACAAGAAACAATTGTTGGAGAGCCAAACATTGAAGCAGAGACAATGAGGGGTAGATATAGTGATCAAGAGGAAGTTTTCTAAATCCAGATAGGTAGCAGCAAGGGGCCAATTTATTCCCAATAAGGCAGTGTAGAGGACTTACAGTTTCTTCAAGGAAGCAATTCGATTTAGCTAGAGAGAAATTTTTTTTCAATTCCAGAGGCTGGGTAGAGGGTCCAGAGTTCCAGAGAAACAATTTCCTCAGCAAATACAGGAAGAATGACTTCATCAGAGGTATTTCATAGGCTAGACGTTATAGGGTCTACGTAGAATAGCACAGAGGCTGACACATAGGGTCTAGGAGTAAAAGTTTATGAAGAGAAGTTGTGTCAGGATTGCTTGTGGAAGAAGGGTAATTCCCTCAAATAATTTTGCCCAGATTTTCTTATTGTTTATATAGCTAGTTGGGCATCCATAGATTGTGCTCAAAATTTCACTATTGCATAATAATAAATACCCTCACTGTTGCACTGGTTTTCCCACATTGGGTTTTTCCAGGGACAATTGTCCAAAAGTAACACTGTCATTTTTATTATGTGTGTTAGTATTTTCTCAATTTCCAACACTATTATTTCCATAGTATTTTATTTGTGATTGTAGAGTGATTTATTCAGTATTTGTCATAGCAAATAAATTGTTAAAATTAATTAACTAATAGAAGAAAAATTTATAATTGTTTCAATGTCTATGATCCTTGCTAAGATAGGGTCTCTTTTTGGAACTCGCTTATGGAAAACTCCTTTATGAAAGAGAAGAGCATAGTGGTGGATAGTGATTTAAACTTCTCTTTAGGGGTGGCAAAAAACTTGGGTCTCTCAAGCCCAAGTAGACCCGCTAGAATACTTTTTCAATAATAATTTAATGGAAATCAAATTTATTGGAATTAATCTAATCAAATATAAACCAACATGGCAGAACAGATGTGTCGGATTATTCAGGGTAGCCAAAATATTAGATCACTTTTTGTTGGCGGAAATTCTAGTCAACAAAATCGATCTTTTCTGCCAGTGGGTTGGTTTGGGAGGAGATTCATATCATCATCTGATCTTCCTTGAAATGAAAAGGAGCAATGGGAAACCAGACAGTTCATTTAAATTCAGCCCTTCTTAGCTACAGGGGGGAGAGTTATATAACATTGTAAAGGAGATTTGGGAACTGAACAATTTAGAATTGGAATATTCCATTGCCCAACAATTTATGGATAACCTCAAAAAAACCAAAAAAGCTATGATTCAATGGGTGATGCAAAAAAGGAAAAGGGAGGAGGTGTACCTTAAGTATATCAAGGAAGAACGGGAGAGATTGGACAGCCTAGAAGGAGATGGATATGCGTTGGTTGAGGCTAAGGAAAGGACAAAGTAGTTAGAAACCTCTAAAAGAAATACATTGAAGGATAAAGAGGAACAACTGAGATTGAAAAGTAGGGTAATATGGTTAGCAAAGTGGTGATGAAAACTCTAAATTTTTCCAAAAATATGCAAAGGGGAGGAAAAATGTAAACACTATTTGGGAAATTTCGAGAATAGATGGAAGAATATCAAATCTTTCTAGGAACTAGCTTCTATGGAGAAGGACTACTTTAAAGGCCTCTATAAGGCTCCAGAACATGTGAGAATTGCAAAAGTGATCCAAGTTGCCCAACTATACCCAAGATTTGTGGAGGAGGATAATAACCACTTGATGGACCCAATTACAATAGGAGAGGTTCATGTAGTTATCAAATCAATGCAAAAGGACAAGATTCTAGGCTCAAATGGCTAGAGAGTGGAATTATTTTAGAATTTTTTTGAGCTTATTGGGGATGAACTACTTTGAGTGGTAGAGGACTCAAGACTCAAAGGACATATTTATGAACCTTTCATTAACACTTCCCTAACCTTAACTCCAAAGACAGATGATCCTCAGTCTTTTGAGGAATTTAGACCCATTTCCCTATGCAATTGTAATTACAAGATTATAGCCAAAATTATCGTTATTCGTCTCAAGCCAATCATGTCCATAAATATATCTAGAGAACATTTTGGTTTCCTGTATGGTCAACAAATACTAGAGGCTATAGGAGTGGCGAAAGAATGGATTCACAGCCTTAGAAGGCACAACATGAAAGGTATTATTGCAAAGATTTATCTATCCAAGGCATATTACAGAATTAGTTGGATATATTTGTGTATACTCCTCACTCACTTGGGATTTGAAATACCTTTCATTAATTGGATTATGGGTTTTGTTACAAATGTGTCTTTTGTTGTATTGATTAATGGGATTTCCTCCCCTTTATTCCATGCCTAGAGAGGATTGAGGCAAGGATGCCCTCTATCTCCTGTCTTGTTCCTTTTAGTAGCAGAAGGCTTAGGCATGTTGATCTTAGAAGCAAAATGAAGAGGTGAAGTGAAAGGGATTGAGGTGGCCTCTAATATTTTTATAACGCATTTGATTTTTGTAAATGGTATCCTCTTGTTTAGTAATGGGACTAGAAAGGATCTAAAACACCAAAAAGAGGTCCTCAATTTATTCCTAAAAGCCACATGTATGATCATAAATGATCAAAAATCTTCTTTGGTTTATGAAGGTATAACATAGGCAGAAATTATCAAGGCTCAATCCTATTTTCTTTTTGAAGAAAATCATATGAAAGAAAGACTCAAATGTCTAGGGTTCTATATAAAACATGAATCCTATGAAAAAAATGATTGGAAATAGATCATGGCTAAGATTGAGAAGCGGATTAAACATTGTAGTTTCAAATGGATCTCAAGGGTTGGAAGGTTGGTCTCGATAAAATCAGTCCTTGTGGCAATCCCAGTCTATTGTATAGTGCTCACGTGGATTTTGAAAGGGGTCTTTCATTCTATAAGGAAGTTGTGTGGGCATTTCTTATGGGAAGTAAAAAAGGAGGAGCAGGTCCTCCCTTGGGTAGCTTCGGAAAAAATAGCTTTACCTAAATATTAGGGTGCATCGGGGATTAAATATCTACCAACTTTTGCTAGCTCACTAGCATCCAAATTAGGGTGGCATATTCTGAAGGTGGAAAACATTTGGACGATAGCGGTAACACACAATTATATCTTCCCTCTTACTATAGATGAATAGGTACGTAAGCCTGACAAGAGAGTACAAAATGCTTTAGCCATCTAGAAGGCTACAATGGAATCCTTTAGAGTGATAGGTGCATGTCTAGCGTGGCATGTTGGTAACGGAGAAAAGGTCTGAGTGGGTATTGACCCCTGGTTGGGGTATAATGCAAAGAATGAGCTTCCAAGGGAAATGGTAATGACACTAAATGAACAAGGCATAGTTTTCCTTAACCAAGTGGCAGATGAAAAATCTCTTCCTTCTGGAATCAAGGTTGGAAGATCAGAACAGTTACACTTGAATGAGGCTTTTGTAGTGCTTTGGTAGGATTATATAACAGTCTTCAAATGTCACAAATAAATATTAGGGAAGGGGAATACTCTCTCAGGTGGGTACATGCCCTTTTGGGTATTTACTCCCCTAAATTTAAGTACAACTACCAAATTGAATCAAGGATTAAAATCTAGAAACACTGGTGTTGGAAGCCCATATGGAAGTTCGAATGTCCAGCTAAGACTAGGGTTTTTTTATGGTGTTTACTAAGGAATAAAATCACGATTTGGGACAACTTACAGAAAAGGAAAATGAAAGGTTCGAGCTGGTACGTTTTATGTAAAAATAAGGAAAAGTTAGCTGGCCATTTGTTCCTCATATGCCCCTTCATAGCAAGTGTATGGGAAACATCTAAGAGGCTTTTAGGTTACAAGCTAGATTAGAGAGGGCATAGTATTGGGGAAGCATAGCAATCCTCGTGGGATAGAGTAAGGGATGATAAATTAAGGAACATACCACCTTTAATTTGTTGGGGAATATGGATGGTGAGAAATGAAGGAATATTCAGAGACCAATCATCAGCCCCAACCCTTATCACTTTTGAAGTTGCAGCAATCTATTCTTTAATTCCAACCACACAAACAACACAGGTTCCTAGATTCATAAGCAAGGAAGATATCAACACACAAATCCCTTGGTCTGTAGGTTTTAACCCCGTATAGAAATTACCTGCATACAAATTCTAAAACACAGAAAATAAACAATGCGAGAGTATAACACATAAAACACATATACACAAAGATTTTTCCCTGGGTCCCAAAACTGGGACTACCAGCTTGATTTTTCATTATGTTCCTTTCAATGTTACAATACATATATATATACATGCTGAAGCATCCAATACCATGGACTGAAAACCATCGCTCCCAAAACCATATGCGAAAACCATGTACAAAACCATAGGTAGGTTTGCCCCACCTAATATAGGGTCCAAAAAAAATTTCCCCGAGGCACCTAATATAAGGTCCAAAAAAAATTTGCCCGGGCCATTGCCCCGGACCCCATAGAGGGGGGCTAACTGCGCCCCTCAAACCGCTTGTGACCCCCCCACTACGCAATTAACACAATGAAGGGGGGGCTCCCCCCCCAACCCCCAAGTTAACTATGTCGATTAGTCATGGAAAAGAATATAACACAACCCAACATGGTCATATTTTGACGAGGCATCAGATGCACAGGGTAGATGCGAAGGTGGTCTAATAATTCACCTAAACAATTAGAGATGCTTAAAATCGAAAATCGGCCTACGAAGTGGATCTAATAAATTTGCGTAACTCCTATCCTTAAAAATCTTTTTTTTCTAGGCTAGGGAGTTGGGAGTTAGATATGTTCAAGTATTTGGGGATTCCCTAAGAATTATCAACCGGTTCAATGTTGTTTAGAGATTTCAAAATCATATTTTATTTCCTCTATTAGAATAAATTCAGTTCATTAGACAGTCTTTTGATTTTATTACATGTTTCCATATTTACAGGGAACGTAATACAGAGGCGGAACTTCTCTCTAAGGAAGGTGTGGGACTGGATCTACGTGCATGTCTAGTTAGAGAACATATATAGGGGATGATCTAGGAGTACCCAAATCAGCCCTTTATCTCTTGATTGGTTTCTTACAAGGTTATCTTATGTGATGGTTTTGCATGGGACTTCTCACTATTATAACGATTTTTCAGTGATTTATTGGAGATGCAACATTTTTGGCACTATATATCTACATGAATCTATTTTATTTTATTCAGATATGGAACTTAGTTTATTATAGATGAACTCAATTACTTGATATGTCTTTTACAGAAAAGAGGGATGTTTTTTCCATAAGGAGAGGCTTGATTTTGATTTTTTTGGATATGTTTCAGAACCATATGTTTCATTTTGTTTTAGAAACAATAATGCTTCAACATCCGCATATGTAATTTTTTATTGTCTTAATAAAAAGTTTGATTTTTCTTCTAAAAAAAGGGTAATTTATATGAATAAATAGATAAAATCAAGAAGATAAAATTAAGTCTCACTGTGGGAACTTGGATTCTAGCATAGTTAGACAAGCACTTTGCTTGAAAACTAGGTTATTGGTTTGAAAAATTATCAATAATTTTTCCATCATGTTGCTGGTCCTCTAAAACCCTTCAATTTTTATTTTTATATATATACTCGTGTTAGCTGATGTGGGATGCATTAATGCCCTCCTTCTAGTGATTCTTGACCTATTGACGTCAACAAAATTTTTAGATTCAAGACTAGAGATTTCTTTTAGTACCTTGAGGCTTGCATGCCTCAGTGGTAGGTTCTCTCACTGACAATAGTGGGAATATATCAATCCCCCCTAATTGTCATATCTTGAAAGTGACTTGACTTCAACCCCTTCATTCGTACATGTAGGCATGTACCAAGGTACCTTGACATTCATTGGTATTAATGGTGAGCCGCCTCACATTAATTAACAATGTACATCAATGGACGGTAATCCAATGATCTATTTTCATGCTTGACTTCTTCACATTCATTCACATGGCGAGATTTATACAATTGGACTCAGTTTTGATGAATATTTTGTGAAGTACTAAACAACAATTTCAACCTTCTAGTTTTGCAATAACAAGAACAAACTGATTGTTGAAAAACTAGGGAAACAAAAGGGTTAACCTTCATCCTTTTAGAGATCCAACATTAAAATAAGGTTATCAACATCAGATAACTTCAATAGAAGCTTCAACAACCATGTTTATGCACTTACATGCTTTCATATAACCGCAATATAGGCTAGTAACCACTATCACATGATGAATTGTAGTGTGTATGTTTTGATATTCCTTACAAATGAAGATTCATACAACAGTGATTAGATTTAGAAAAAGTACTTAGATCAAGAATATCTAGTCTCTTTCCTCATTTCTCAAGTCTTCATCAACAATAATTATCATGTTTGGTCTCAATTTAACACATCAACGCCAAGCAATCAACATTTGTCAGCATCGATTAACACATCAATTAAAATACATTATCATTGGTCTCATCACTTTGTTTTGGGTCATCTCAATGGTACACAAGTCTTAGGTCCACTTACTTTTCATACATAACAACTCCAAGCATGCATCAATTTCTTAAGGTAACCCGATGTAAGATTATTTTAATCTTTCTAATTTATTGAAGATAAAATAAATGCATATTAAAACAACCACCATAAGCTCGTTTCCTCATAATCCTATCATTCATGATTTAATCATTCTCCTTACCATGATTTCATGTCATCGTACCCATTTCCCCCATTTCATTTCCCCCCAAAAAACCTCCCTCATTTCAATACCCTACCATCCCAACTGATAAGGTCAAAGTGCCAAGGTTGTAAATCCACATATCTGCTTACAATCTTGCAAATGATAAAGTGGAAACAATGATTTGATCAATACATCAGCAGTCACTTGTTGGTTTATGCTTTCCATTGGCATCATAATGATTTTCTATTACTTCTTACATAGATATGGTTGTTGCTAACATCTTTAAAAGAATTAAGCACATTTGAATCCTATTATCAGACTTATGCAAGAAACGAAATTCATATGGAAATCCCAAATTTACTTTTGGACACTATCATTGATGATGAGTTCAAATCAAGTGGAATCAAGGATGAACATTGCAGCTTATAAAACCATGAAAGGACCATCATCTACAACACTTTTTTAGACCACCCGTGGAAAATTTGTTAGATCATATATGAGACAAGATTGTAGAGTCTTCTTGACTATTGTACCCAACATCAAATAAATAAAATTCCTATCTTGAATATGTTCACTTGGATATATCATTGGGAGTTGTTATATCAGGTTGAGTACATGCACTCTAGAAACTACTAATGAAAAAGTTGAATATTGTTTGAACATAAGGATTGAGATGTGTTCAGCTCTTACCAACCTTTTGAATGATGATAAAATTTTGGTTATTCTAATAGCTCCATCTCCTCCTAATCTAAATTCAAATGGGAGACAATTAGAGGATTTCCTTTCCAGTTTTTTTTTACTATCGAGTGTTTTTGGCATGTTTGGATGTTGTGAGGTCACTATACCTCTAGGAAATTATGGTGGATGTCATTTTCTAGTGTCATTGGTGGTGAGGTATGGAGAAGATAGGTTTTTACTTGATACTCTATTATATTTGTGTGCTTTTCAAAAACAAGTTAAGAATGCTTCAAGCTCATAGTCTTTACCTATAGCGGGAAACCAAATAAAATCTACATATATTTCTAAAGAAAAGGGAAATATTGCATATAAGGGAAAACAATGGGATAAAGATGTAAATTTTTATTCTAAAGAAATCAAGTTAAACAACAAGAATGCTACATACTATAACAATCTTGTAGTGACATGTTTAGAATTGGGAAGATTTCAACAAACAGATAAAGACTATAGAAAATCAATTAGTATCAACAAAATGAATGTCAAATTGTATTTAAAAAGAGGTATTGCAAGAAAAAATATTTGTTATTACATGAAATCTATGGGAAATTTTATATATTCACTTGTTCTTAAACCAACCAACCAAGAAACAAGTCTTTCCATTAACAGATTGAAGAAGCTTGTTGAATAGAATTTTGATTTATCCTAGAATCTATTGTTCAGAGTAAATCCAATGGGATATTGTGGAAATTTCTAGTTCCTTCCATTGGGATAGGGATCCAATTTAGTTACTACCATGGCTAAGGTAGGATATTTGGAATACTTAACAAAATATCTATCTTTAGTTCCTTAGCATGTGATAGAAGAGGCTACAAAAGATGCTTTATAAGACCTTGCTATATTGGCCAAAGTGAAAGAAGGTGGAGTTCTTGCTATTCCAATGTATCAAAGAAATTTTGGTATCATAGTGATGGTGTGAAAGTCACTTTTTAACTTGAGGCATGGAAACCTATGTGGTGGGGGCTAGAAGTCATGGAAGATATATTGGGAATGAATGATTTATGGGTGAAACATGTGGGAACATAGATTACTGGTTCAACTATCGACTATCTAGAGTAGTCAATTGACTTTTGTATTGTGATTATTGTTGGATGGAGATCATTGTGATGAGGAGCCTCTCTGAGAAGGAGACACTACTAGCAAGAAGAAACTGCCACAAAAGTAGAAACATTTATGTTGTGAATCTAGTGCGAGGAATGGAGGGGGGGTAAAAGAGGGTTTTTATTGGCCCTGTTTATTAGTAGAAATTCCAAGAATGGGATCATAGCAAGTATGAAAAAAATCTTAAGGAAGTCTCATATTTTACAAGTTCAAGAGGGCGACCTCCAACACCACCTGATTCAGCAAGAAAGTTATGTGGATTACTAATAAGGAAACTTAGATAGAAAAGATGACGTTCCTTGTCCTCGTTGTTCCACTCATCATCAAGAGGGTTTTGTGATTCAAATAAGGTTTCCCACAATTTTGTGTCACTTTATAGAAAGGGACTCCATAAATGTAATCTAAATTGAAAAAAGGAGTTTGAGACACAAAGAAACCATAGAAAGGATAAAGGGGCACTTTTTTATAGCAAAGAAGCCACCAAGAGGATTTGATCGATGCAATATCAGGTCACATATTTGTGATGGAATAAGAGTGAAATTTGGGTCAAATCAGTGGCTAAGTTGAGTGTTGGAGGACACATGACCAAAATAAATTGAAGCTTGGCATTGAAGATGATGTATTGTTATGATGGAGAATCAATCGAGGGTTGAATCCTTGTGGAGAGTATATTGAGGGTGTGGTCAACAACAAATTAAATTTCTAACAGATTGATAACATTATTGTGGGTTTGTATTCCACAGTTTATCCCATTATTTTTTCACTTAAATGTTTGGATATCAATGATATATTTTTGACGGTTTTGGACCCACCAACATTCAAGGGATCTCCCCGATATGAAGTCCCAACTAGACCTCACATTGTTTGGAGTAGGAGTCCCAAAATTGGGTGGTAATGTTATGCCTTGATTGTGAAAACACATAGAGTAAAGTTTGGTAACTTTGGGTGAGAGCAAGTGTGTGACCTTGTAGAAAAGTCAAGTGCGATGCATGAAGGTTCCAACACACAAAGGGAAAAGTAAGTGCACCCCTTGGAAGCCTATAATAGTATGCAGCTAGAAAGAAACACACAAGCATAATTCCATCACAAGCTAAGATGTGAAATAGTCCACAAGTTAAAGTGATGAGTTAATACAACAACATGCATTCAACAAGATTCATACAAATGCAAATGAAACAATTAATAAGCATAACCATAAGTTAAATAGCATACATTGAAAATACAAAAATAAAAGTCCTACTATATTCACAACATACATTAAAGCGTGTTGGCTCTGATTTTATTATTATAAGTGAAAGTTCCATTCATACATACACCATTAACGGACCACTAGCCCCAATAGTGGAACATTAAAGTCAAGAACACCTGCTCCTCCAAAGAAGTATACCCTCTCTATGCTACGGAGAAGCCAAGGGTCTTCACAATACTCTCAAGCTCCTTCTAAGCCTAAGCCTAGCCAAAGATTGGCTCCCAAAATCCCTTTACATGAGTTATGAGGTTCTATTTATAACAAAAGGGGTTGACTCTTCAACTCCTCTTTGTGACCTTTGGACTACCCTCATGACTCTTAAATGTCTTAAAAAAAAAGACTCATTACATTACATGATGGCTCTTCATATTCCAATATTGACACTTGGGATTTCACTTATAACATAATTACAAATAATATTACATTTTACACATGTACCCATATAAGACAAAAGAGGGTAGAGACAACCTGACAACCTAACAAGACACAACAATATGATGTTTGAGTTTGGAAAAAGTATATCTCATCAACCTCCACTTGCTTCTTCTCAGTCACATATTGGTGCCAAGCTTGATATTGTGTGATTTGTGTGATGGTGTTTGGCTAGAAGCAGACTCTAACCTCCATGGCATCTAGGTACAATGTCTTAGAACCAATTTCAAGTTCATTCTTAAGCATGAGCAACATTGTTCTGGCTTTGACAAGACCATCGATGTACTTTAGCATGTTCTATTTGTTCATCTCTAAAACCTCGTTGGTGGAAATCTGTCTCAACTTCTACAAGTACTCTTCAATCTCCTGTCGAACTTAGTTCCTAGATTTGGCTTTGGTGAGTGAACCGGTTGATGGGATTTGGTGTGTTCTCACCAATACACCCAAACTAATAAACAACCATATATATGAGGCATGAATTCTACCAATAAATGAGGTGAGCTACTTGTTGTTCTGAATGAACATCTGAACTTTCCCTTTCTCCAACACTGCCTGCAGCTTCATTTTCTTCACTAAGTCAAGAGGTACCCCTTTGTATCACATTGTCCACTCTTTCACATAGGAAATGGAATTTTGTGTGTCCTTGACAGTGTTAAACAAAATATTTTCTCTGTTGTTGTAAGCCATGCAAACGGGAAACTACTTTATGTATAGTGAAAAACACCTCATAGAGCTTTTGCATGGTTTTTCCAAGTGCTAATACTTCAGCAAGTATCATTGCTCTCATCTCCTCTAAGTAAACCTATGCAGAAACTACATTTTGTGATGTTGCACAAAGTTGTTTTACCTCTTGCCTGATAGCCTGCAAGTTTTGTACAAATTGCTCATTCTCAGTCATCAAATACTGAATGTTTGATATTGTTGCACCTGCATAGTCCAATTTGGCTTCAGAAATGGTATTTGGATGTTTCCTGGTGTCTGACAGTATCACTCTTTATCTAATGAATGCAGGTGATGTGTTACCATCTGGAAAATTCTTTCTCCATGTTTCTACAATTCTCCTTTCGAACTCATTGAATGATAGATTGTACACATTCATTACTGGATCATCATCAAGGGGAAAAACTCCTACTTCCTCGCTCGGGGTTCGCTCTGCTGCTGGAGGTGGTGGAGACTGAGGGATGACTTGTGGTGCACTCGCAATCCTATCAACATCTTCATTCTGCAGCTCTTATTCCATCTCCATGTTTGTCACTTCAATCAACTACTCAATCTGTTAAGCAATCTCCTAATCCTGCATCTGTTCACCCTCCTCCTCAGTTGTTGTTTGGTTTTGTTCCTACTCTTCAACTTTTATCGACATTGTTTCCTCTGTAATTTCACCTTGCCCTTGTTCTTCTTCCTTCTTTTGATTATCTTCTCATTCTCTCATTCTCAACTCTTGTTCTTCCTTCATCTTATACTTTGTCTCATGCAGCTTCATCTTTGTGGTGAGCACCAGTATTGCAGCAATAATGCTGCAACTCCTGGGCTGCCTACTTTACTCTTATCAACCGGGTAGTTCGTAACAAACTTGGAAGCGTCGGTGCTGTATGCACAAGTACTAGTTCTCACTGCAGGTTTTCACTTGGTCAGTCACCGCAAGATCACTAGGAGCTCAAGACAGCTTCTATGGACTCCATAAGAAGCTCTATATGTGATGAAAGGAAAGAAATATTACTCTACATATGTTATTCTAACTGCGGAAAGGTGAAAGACTGAAATGTAAAGCAAACCTAGTAAACCCTAATTAACCAACTAATTCTACTTTTGCATAAAGCACTATGAAAACCATGAAAGGAATGCCATTACCTACTCAAGGAAGTAAACAACATCTAATTATGCTATTTCTCGAAGTAAATGAGCAAAGAACATATTTTTGGATTTTCATTTATTTTTATGTGAATTTGACATGCATGTAATTTATTGTGTGTGAGTGTGGCAGCGAATAGGTGGCGTTGCAGGGTGGTCTTGGGACTTGAGAGGATGTAGGATGGTTTGGATGGGTCCTAGGAGGTCTCAGGTGGCCTTCTGGAGGCTTTTCTCACGCTCGAACTTCAAAATAAATCCTACAAGAAAATCTACAAGAACACACAGGAAATCTACAGGAGGAAAATAGGGAATCTACATGAGGCCTACAGGAGGAGGCCGAGAGCAGTTTTCACTGTTTTAAGGGTGTGAGAGTGGGTGGAAAAGGTGGATGAAGGTTGGGATGAGGTTTTATGGTGCCTAGGGTCTACCATGAATCACCAGGAGAGAGAAATATGACTGGGTTTGTTCAAGGAGAGAGGAAGAAGTTATATGGAAAATGCAGGAAACTAGGGCAGAATTAAGGTGAGATTTGGGAGAACTATAGGGCATGGATCCAATGGAGGGTATGATTACTGGTAATCCGGCCTACTACTGGAAGAGATCTTCTGCATAAAAACTAACAGCCAACCAAGGAAATCAAGCAACAAGTGAAATGAATGAATTTAGGAAAAGCAGAGTTTTACATAAAAATGGTCTAAACTATGATCTATGAAAGGAAATGCTGAGAAATGTTGTAGGAAAGGAAAGCATGAAAGAAGACTATTGAAAATCATGAGGTAATCATGATGAAGAAGATCTAAAGCAAAGAAAAGCTCGATTATTAACCTACTAAAAAGCTGCAAACACTAGAAGTCCTATGAAGGAGGAAAATCTGTGCTTTTGGGGCAGCAAGAGGGTCTTTGCCTAAAATCATGGTCCCAAAGGGAGGAAAAGAGGACAAGGCACTATTTCTAGCCTTTTGAATCTTTTCTAATCGGTGCTTAACCTACTACAAAAAGAAAAAATGGAAGCAAACTACTAAATCATCAAAAGCAACCTATTCTTAACCATAAAATAAATATATCTAGCAGCAAATTAATATACAAAATGAAGTAAATCATAAAAGTACAAGTAAAGAGAAGCTTGGCTACTTGGATTGGGCCCTAACCCAAGAGCTTCAGCCCTCTAAGGTAACTCAGTGCTAGCTGAAAAAGGATTCCATCTTTATTATCAAAACAATAGCAAGATTACATGTAACTGTCACAAATAATAAGCTCGAAGTTTGAGCAGAGTTCACATAAGAAAAAATCCAACAAAAATCCGACTATAGTGAGGCCCTAGGCCCCTCTACTTATACAAATGAAGCTACCAATAGCTTCCTTAAAATCAGGGAGGCTTGGCTCCCAAAACTCGAGATAATCATCAGTCATCCTCTACTTGCTCGGATGCCTTCTAATGCATGATTCGGTTGCTTGTACTCCGAGCTGAATGAAGGGGAATTCAAAGTGAGGAGTAATAAATGAGGGTGATTCCCTCCTATAAGTCCTCTCCTTTGTCCACTTCGAGTTATTGCTACCATTTGTCCATTGGATCCTTGACTTTGACCTCGAAACTCATCACTAATATGCATTAAATACATGTTAGACCACATGACACAATAACTAACTCAACTCACTCTATAAGCATAAATATAATCAGAAAATCATACAATAAACTAAGAGAATGGTTTATTTGACTAGGTTAGGAGGTAAAATGAGCCCATATAATTACCCATTTATGAGGCTTATCATCACCCCCTACTGAAAGTGTTGCTCATCCTCTGAGAAACTTAGTCAATCTCCTCATCTTTTATGGCCCTGGTAGCCTCCCTAGCATCCCAGGATTTTGATGCGGTCTACTCTTCTTTACCATAGAATCCTGCCTTCCTGTCTATCTCCTTCCATTACTCTTCCTCTTCTTCTTCCCTTCTACCTTCCAGCATGCCTAACAATAGTGGAGGACTCATTTTGAGGCCAATCCAGTTGACCTTCAGCCTTTGCATGGAGTGCTTATACATTGGCACTCTTCTCAATGCCTCCTCCAGCCTCATGGGGGAATGATATTCCTTGATCTACAAACTGTGTGGTAAAGTGTTCCATCTCCTCATGCATGCATGCACACAGTCATCCCTAAGTAGTCTTTGCATATCCTCAAAGTGTGCAATGGCTTGTGCCTGATTGATGAGATATCTAGGGGCAATTTGAGGGTCATTAGCAAGAAGGTTGTGTGTGTTGATCAGTGCCATAGGATCTAATGTCTCAGCTCTTATCATTAGTGGCTCATTCTACTCCTTTATCATCAATCTTTTTATTTCCTATTGCCCTCAATTCTTCATGGTTCATCCAAGAGGCCATGTCCATTAATTGCAGGTCCCCTAGCTTCGCATTAGGGTCCCACACATTCATGTCTGTGAGGTCTATGTTATATAGGTAGAATTATTCCAGCTTTTCCTTATCCTCTGATGTGATTTGGTCACACAGATCCATAAACTGCTTGTAACCTTGGAAAGGCATTGTGCCTCTTTGTGCCAAAGTCTTTATCTGGAATTGTAACCATTGGTCCTTGAGATAGAGGCCATAGGATTTGGTTGGTGTTATACACTGCAATGCCTCCATGGATAAGCTAGCCATGCATACCAGTTGAGTCTCTTTCTCTTGCAGTTGCCTCCTTAATAATTCATTTTCAATTTCAAGGTGGCTTCTTGTAATTGCTTCCCTGTTTCTGAGAGCACTCAACTCTCTACCCATTTCTTTGAGTTTTTTTTCCATATGGCCAATATCCTCAACTCCTTTGGATTTTTCTATTTGCATCCACCTATATGTTCTTATTATTTCTTTCGCTAATTCAAAGAATAGTGGAATTGCAAATTTTTGTGGGATTATCCTTCCTCCCTCAAGTAGATTGTAATAGGAGGCAAGACTAAGCTGGGGATCAAGTTTTGGTAGTTCTATAGCTTCCTCCTTTACCTGTGGCTATCCTTCTATCCTTTTCTCAAGCTTTTGGGTCTCTTGTAGTTTTGACAATGTCTCCTATAGAACTATCTGAGCCTCTTGTAGGACTGTTTTTGGGTCTTGTAGTACTACCTTTTCCTTCTATGTGGAAGATCTAGGAGTCCCCCTTTCATATGTGATAGGTGTCTTGGAAGGGGATTCTTTCCCATTGGCAGAGGGTGAATCTTCAATTGTAATTGGCACTTTTGAAGAGGGCCGAGGTTTGCCTGTTTTGATTATCGTGCTCTTCCTAGCCCTGAAATACATGGAGGCATGTCATTTCCTCTTTTGCTTTGGCTTGATTGGTGTACTAAGGGCAGTGAGGGCAACTATTGCCTGCCTTTCCAGAGTCTCATGGGACTCTTCTCCCTGTTCTGCATTTTTTGCTTCTTTTTCTCCTCCTTCTATCTCTTTTTCTGTCTCTTTTTGTGTCTCTTCCTGCTCTGTTTTTTCAGCTCTCTCCTCCTCTATTTCAATTTCTTCCTCCTTCCTTTCTTGTTCTACTAAGTCACTAGTGGCTTCACCTTCTCTCCCTCACTGCTCTTCCTCCTCACTATCAGTAGGACTGACATCATAGGTTAAGGCCTTTATGTCATCCTTAGTTGTCATGTTTCGGAAAACTTCCCATGCTATAGAGAGTGTAAATGTATGGAGGGCTTCCTCCACTAGGATTTTGATTAACCCATGGTGAGCTAGCTGCTCTAAATTTCCTGCTTGAACCTTAGTGCTAGATTCAATGAGGGATTGCAGGAGGAAGTAGGGGATACTGAGCTTCTGAGGTGTTGGAGTGTCCATGCCATACCTTAATTCATGGAGGATTCTAAAGTGATAACCATATACAATGCTATACCTCCCCTCACAAGAAATGTATTTGATTATTTGATAGCTAACCTCATCCCAAGGATATGGTATGCTAGCCCTTCTAATGCCATTTTAATCCTCTACAGGGGTTTCATTGCTTTGGAAAAAGTTTTTCTTGGCAGCCTAGCCAATTGGTTTCTCATCCTTGCTCCAAGGCAGCCTAAGAGGAAGGGTAGTGACCCTGCTGATAAATTCAGGGGATATCTCCATGGAAATACCTCTAAACGTGACAGTGGCATGAGTTCTTGTGTGGGGTACCAGAGAGAGAGCAAACTCTTGGGAAATTTCCTCATCAAACCCTTAGAATTTCACAAACAAATTCATGTCCACCACTTGTGGATGTGCATGGAGCCTAGTGGGGTTAGTGGGCTCCTTTCTCATAAACCCTCTTGTCATTTTGTTTATACTCTTTTTGGAAACCGAATGTGGAGATGGAGAAAACAAATTTTGAGAAAAACAGAGAAACAGAGGAAACTGTGCTTCTTTTTAAATATGCAAAAAAACAATTATGTATTTCCTCCTCTCCTAAAGACTTATTTCCTCCTCAAATTGAAACCACTTCTTGCATATATTGATATTCAATAGGGGGCATGCATGAATCCTACCTCTTCAGACCGAAAATCATGCAAAAAACCGAGTTTTCTCCCTTCAAAACAACTCACTACCCATCCTGTAGAAGCATGTTGTCCCTCTTGTAGAATTTCTATAGGTGCTCCTGTAGAACCTGTAGGTGCTCCTGTAGAAAACGTCGAGAGTAGGAATATGGGAGAGATTAGATCAAGGATGTGGGGGCACAAGGAGACTATTGTAGCTGAGTTATGAGGAGAGAATGAAGGAAAAGGTGTTGAGAGTGCTCGGGGAGGAGTACTTACTACCCTTTATGGATATTTCTGGTGATGAGGGTGAGCTGGCAAGGTATATGCTGGCCATATTCGGACCGTTGCTCCCCACCTGCTTGATCATCATGGATTCTCCTCATAATCATCTCCCATCATTGCATCGGAGTTCACACCTCCTCCACTACCTTTCCTTGGCATTTTGTGCTAGAGTTGACTATGTGCACGTGTGGGTGACATCTCAGATGAGTGGAGTCAACTAGACGAAAGTGGCCAAGTTAACTGGCCACCTTTCCCTTATTCAACCTCAACCATCTCGTTGCTTTTGCATGACTTCTAATTACACAAATAAAAATAGAGGAGTGATTTAGTTACTTACCTATGATCCAAATGTATTTGTTGTGAGGTGTTGTGTTTTGATGGGATCAGCTGCTACAGGAATTTCTGCAAGAGCTCCTGTAGCTGCTTCTCCCCTTGAAATTTCAGCTTCTTCCTGTGCCTGGAGCTTGAGGATGATGCCATAGATATAGAAAAAGATGGAGAGGTAGTAGGTAGGCTTCAGGTGAGGTGGATGGTGCTACTTCCTCTCTTATTTTTTATTTTTTTCTTTTACTGAAAATTTGTTTTTTCTGTGTTTTTATTGGACAAGAATAAAAATGATGCTTGGGGTGTGATGCAGGCTTGGAAATGATGGCAAGGAGGGTTGAAGATTGTAGGAGGGTTTGTAGGTTCTTCGTGAAGCTTCCCTATCCCTCAAACTTCCTTTTGTATCCATTTCTGGCTCTCTGTAATTCCTACAGGAGCCTCTTGTAGAAAACACAGAGCCTCTTGTAGAAAACACAGTTTTTGAAAAAGAAGCACAGTGGGGTGAAAGAAATGCCAAAAATGATGGAGAAAAGTGTGGAGAAGATGAGATGGGTGTTGGTATGAATTTCAAGGTCCCTTTGGCACCTTCTTCTACTCCCTGTAGTCCTCCTACAAACCTACAATGCAACAAAAAAAATCTCCTTTTTCTTTTTTGAAAACAACTAGGGCGCCTCAGAGAGGTTTTCACCCTAATTGCCTGCCCTGGGTGCCTCCAAGGGAGGTTTTCGACCAAGGATCTTATTTTCCTCTTTTTTTTTGTCATCACTGGGCCGCCTCAGAAGATGTTTTCAACCCAATGATGGGATTCAAGCGCCTCATGGAGGTTTTCACTTGAGTCCTTATTATTTTTTTTATTTTTTTTCTTCAGTGAGTGGATTAAGTGGAAGTTGAGACATGCTCCACTACCATCACTATTTTATTCAAATATTCAATAAATTCTCACTTGGAGAGGGGTTTCTTGTAAAATTTCAACCAATTTCCATTAACAAGCACGAGGATGGCTTCATCATCAATGGTTCTGATCAGAACTGAACCATTGTCATTACATTTCTCCACAGTGTAGGGTCTCAGGCATCTTGTCCTTAGCTTGCCTTTGAAATATTTGTATCTTGAATCATAGAGTAGTGCCCAATATCCCTCTTGGAATTGCTTCTCCTTGATATTTTTTTCATTCCATATCTTTCTCTGAAGCTGAACTACCTCTGTATGGAGAAGGGATTGTAATATGTATTCATCCAATCCATTGATCTGAAGTAATCTCTCCTTTTGTGCATGGCTGAGGTCTAGGTCCAGCTAAGTTGCCATCTTTAGTGTATTGAACTCAAATTCTATTGGCAGCAAAGCCTTCTTCCCATAGACCAGCTCATAGGGTGTGAACCCTATGGTGGTCTTCCATGTTGTGTTATAGGCCCAAGTGGCCTCAATTAATGTATTCACCTAGTATTTTCTGTTGCTGCTCACTACCTTTGTCAAGATCCCTTCCAATGCTTGGTTAGTGACGTCCACTTGCCCATTGGCTTGTGGATGGTAAGGGGTGGAAGTCCTGTGCTTGATTTTATGATGTGTGAGAAGGTATTCAATAAAACTGGAAGTGAAATGACTACCTTGATCTGTGACCAACTCTCTTGGATACCCGAACTTGTAGAATATGTTTTCTCTCAAAAACTCAGCTACTCGTTCCTCTGTCGCTGCTTTGATTGCTTTTGTCTCTACCCACTTTTTCAGGTAATCGGTGCACACAATGATGTATTATTTCTACTTTGGAGGATGGTTGAGAGGACCCACAAAGTCCATGCCCCACTTCTTAAATGGCTCAAAGGTCACTTGAGGTTGCATGGGAATCTCATCCTTTGGAGTAGGTTTCCCCATCCTCTGACACTGATCACACTCGCTGGTATATCTCCTCACATCCTGATGAAGAGTGGGCCAGTAGTAGCCTGCTTGCAATATCTTGAAGGCAGTTCTTTTTGCTGCAAAATTACCTCCACAAGGTCATTCATGACAGGTCAGGAGGATGTCAAAGACTTCCTCCTCCCTAACACATCTTCTCAAGATCTGATCTGGGCCAAGTCTGAAGATATTTCCCTCAATCAAGGTGAAAGGGGTGCTTTTCCTTACTATCTTGCTCTTCTCTTTTGAGGATAGGTGTGGTGGGAACTGTGTTGAAACCAAGCAGTTTTTTATATCAACAAACCATGGAGAGAGTACTGGGATAGAAAACAAATGTTCATCTGGCATTTGGTCATCCACCATTCCTTCTTCACCTACAAGCAAATTTACTCTAGACAAAAAGTTAGCAACAACAATTTCTTTACTAGGCTTATCAATAATGGTCAAATCAAATTGTTGTAGTAAAAGCAACCATCTAATAATGTGAGCATTCACATCTGGTTTGTTCATTAAATATATAATTGTAGCATGATCAGTGTGCACAAAGGTTTGATAGCCTGTGATATAATGTCTAAATTTGTTTAATGAATGCACGATAGCTAGGAGTTCCTTCTCGGTCATTGTATAGTTTAACTCTGCCTTTGACAATTTTTTGCTTATAAAGTATATGGCATAAGGTAAATTTTCATCAACTTGTCCCAAGGCTGCTCCTATTACTTTTTTCGAGGAATCTGTGTGAATGTGGAAAGGTAGGGCCCAGTTTGGGCCTCTGACAATTGGGGCAGTCACTAACTTGCTCTTCAAGGTATCTAGGGCTTCTTAACAGTTTTATGACAATATGAACTCAACATCTTCGCCTAAGAGGCCAAACAAAGGAGAGGCTAGCTTGTTGAAATATTTAATGAATCTCTTGTAATACCCAGCTAAGCCTAGGAAACTTCTGACATCTCTCACCTTTTGAGGAGGTGGGACCCTTTGGATGATAGAAATTTTGTTGGGGTCCACCTGCAGTCTTTGCTGAGATATTGCATGACCTAACACGGTCCCTTCAAACATCAAAAATTCACATTTTTCCGGACTAAGGGATAGGTTCATCTCAATACACTTGTCTAGAACTTTTCCTTGGTTAGATAAAGCTTCCTGAAAGTCAGAACCATAAGGAGTAAAATCATCCATGTATATTTCTACTGCATCATGAACCAGTTCAGAAAATATACTCAATACCGCTCTTTGGAAAGTGGTTGGAGCATTGCAAAAACCAAAAGGACGGACTC
The DNA here is from genome assembly GCA_000404065.3 of Pinus taeda. Classification (NCBI taxonomy): domain Eukaryota; kingdom Viridiplantae; phylum Streptophyta; class Pinopsida; order Pinales; family Pinaceae; genus Pinus; species Pinus taeda. The sequence continues at coordinate 11,260 of APFE030667388.1, read as the reverse complement.
GGTATGCAAAGGTACCCCAAGGACAAGTGAAAGTTGTATTATCTTGGTCTTCTAGGCTGACTTGAATCTGATTGTACCCGCTAAACCCATCTAGGAAGGAGAAAAACTTTTTCCCTGCCAAACCATCTAACACTTGATCTATGAAAGGTAAAGGGAAATGGTCCTTTTTAGTGGCTTTGTTCAATTCCTGATAGTCGACATAGATTCTCCACTTCCCATTTTTCTTTGGCACTAGCACCAAAGGAGAGACCCATTCACTGTCAGAGATGGTAAAGATGAATCCTGCATCAAGTAATTTTTGTAGTTCTTCCTTAACAATATATTTAAGTGTTGGATTCATCCTCCTTTGAGGCTACCTGACTGGTTTGGAATCTTCATTGATGTATATATGATGAGTACATACTGAATGGTGCACTCCCTTCATCTCCTTATAACTCCAGGTGAAGGCATCTAGATGTTTTCTCAGTAGACTGTGCAGTTCCTTCTCTTGGGAAGTGGATAGGGATGGATTGATTTTCAAGGTTCTTTCTGGGCCGAATTATATATTCTTAACACGGAGAGAAGTGGAGTCAGCCACACAGAGATCAGTTGAGGGGTTGTTTTGGGTTTCTCTTACTATGTCCTCTAATGGTGATACACTAGGAGGTTGATTCTGAATCAAATTTTCAATCATATCATCCTCATCTTGCTCTTTCCCCCCCATGGTGATTTCTAATGCACAAAGCGATGCAGAACAAACTTCATCCTCATCTTCCTCCTCCAACCAAATAGGTAGATCATGTTCTAGCAAGGGTTGGGCAAGAGGATATAGGATTAACTTCTTGGACATGTGCACGTTCTTTATGGTCATGTTCCCAGCTCGACAGCTAATGTAGGCATCGACTATAGCCAACCAGGGTCTTCCCAGAATGAGAGGATACCCAATGAGCTTTGCCTTTGGCTGGAGGACTAAGAAATGAGCAAGGGACTCCCAAGAATCGATGGAGACCATCACACCTTCCACAATCCCTTCAAGGGTCAAGGTGGAGCGGTCTACTAGCTGTAGCACGGTCGTGGTCTTCCTCAAGGAGCCCTGGAGGTTAAGTTTGAGCATTGTGTCCTTTGTCATCACATTAATGGCAGCCCCCATATCAATCAAGGTATGAGAGATCATGATGCCATTGATGTGGACATCAACTAATGGGCTTCCAGGCTCCAGATATTTTGGACAGATTACCTGCCCTAACATCAGGTCAGACTTGGCTGGGTAGGCATTTTGGGTTGCTTTGGTGGAGCAGAAGGTAATGGTTGTGGTTGGGTAGGTGGTGGAGGCAAAAGAGCGGGAAGAGAGTTGTATTGGGGCCTCCACCCCTGATGAGATGCATTTCGCTGAGGTTGTGGCTGAGCATAGGATTGAAATGAATGGGCAGCTGGTTGGGCATGATATTGATATGTGAAGGACCAAGGAGGAGGCGTGGACCAGGAAGGATGAGTAGGAGGGCCCCAATAAGGTATGGAGGTATTGGGGTTGTAGTATGCCTGAGATGTCCCTTGCATCCCCTATTGGTAGGGTCTAGGTCCATGCATCCTTCTTTGGTTTATGTAATAGAGTTGTTCAGTGACTCCCTCGGCTCCTTGATATACAGCTTTAAGTCCAGGCAAGCAAGGGCACTTATCTGTAGAATGATTTTCTTCACAGACTGAACAAACCTCTATAGAGTTCAATGGGCATTCATTCCTAGGATGCCTCCTCATGCATCTAGGGAAAAAAATGGCCAAAGCCCTCTCTGCTTCCTCTTGTTTTCTTTTGATATGTAAGGTATCCATTTGCATGGCAAGAGTCTGCAGCATCTCACTCTTAAAGTCTTCCAACATGTTTCCATTTTCTCCTTTAATGGATGAATTGGAGGAAGAGGTACTAGCTATGGGTTGGCTCCACCTACCTTTCTTTCAGGCTACTCTAGAATGGTTTCTAAAAATAGTCTTATGTCCTCATAGGACAGTTGGTAGATGTCTCCCCTGGCCAGTAGATGGAGGGTGTCTAAAAGATCTTCTCGAATTCCCCTGAGCAGGACCAGCTTCAGAGACTTAGGGTCAAGTGTACACTCGGCCCTTTTGTAACTGAGATGGAACCTCTCTTCATAGCCTTCCAGGGACTCATCACTTCCTATGGTCATTCAGAAAAAAATTTCTTTAGTTTCTTTTGACCTACAATAGTCCTGATACTTGTTGCTAAAGGCTTGCTACATCTGAGCCCCAAGTTGTGATGTTATTTCTAGGTAATCCCATGAACCAGTGTAGTGCTTCATCCTTGAGAGTAGAAGGGAATAGTTTCATCTTTTGCTCATCCTCTGCATAGTCATAAGTTCGATAGATGACCACAAAATCAAACAAGAAGGTGTCAGGATCTTTTGTAGTCAAACCATGGAAATGAGGTAGGGCGGAAGGGCTTATATTCTTCATTTTGTTGTCCCCATTGGTCTCCTGAATGGGAAAGGTACCCTCTATTCTCTCTCCATTCCCCCTGGCATTTTTGTCTCCAGCCATCAGCTCAGGAGGAATGTTTTCTTCTTCTTCTTCCCCTATAGGTTCTTCAAATATGTCTGGTTTTTCACCTAAGGGTTCTTCTTAATTGCAGCCACCGAAGAAGAGAGAAGGTTGGCTGTGTGAAGCAGTGGGGGTGTTGCGCAAATATTTTCCTAAGTTATCTCTATTCCTACAAGGCATGAAAGGAAAACTTTTTAGTTGGTTTTTGTTTCTTTTTCCCCACACTGAAAGTACCTGCAGAAACTGAAATTTTGATTGAAAAAAACAAATTGCAACTAACTGAAATGAACTTGCTGAAATGAAATTTGCAGAATTGAAGAGGAAAGCAAGGAAATGCAGAACTTGAAAGAAAAGAAAGGACTAGTCTACTTTTGCTTAAATAAACTATTAGAAGAAGGTGGCAATAAGAAATAGAAGAAAGTAGTAATCACATAATACTCTAATGCTTCCCTGGAAACGGCACCAAAAAGTGGTGAGCACCAGTATTGTAGCAATAATGTTGCAACTCCTGGGCTGCCTACTTTACTCTTATCAACCCGATAGTTTGTAACAAACCTGGAAGCGTTGGTGTTGTATGCACAAGTACTAATTCTCACTGTAGGTTGTCACTTGGTCATCCAGTGCAAGATCACTAGGAGCTCAAGACAACTTCTATGGATTCCAAAAGAATCTCTATTTGTGATGAAAGGAAAGAAAGATTACTCTACAAATGCTATTCTAACTGCAAAAAGGTGAAAGACTGAAATGTAAAGCAAACATAGTAAACCCTAATTAACCAACTAATTCTACTTTTGCATAAAGCAATATGAAAACCATGAAAGGAATGCCATTACCTACTCAAGGAAGTAAACAACATCTAACTATGTTATTTCTGGAAGTAAATAAGCAAAGAACATATTTTTGGATTTTTATGTATTTTTATGTGAATTTGACATGCATGTAATTTATTGTGTGTGAGTGTGGCAGCGAATAGGTGGCGTTGAAGGGAGGTATTTGGACTTGAGAGGATGTAGGAGGTCTTAGGTGGCCTTATGGAGGCTTTTCCCACACTCGGCCTTCAAAAGAAAGCCTACAGGAAAATCTACAGGAGGACATAGGAAATCTATAGGAGGAAAACAGGGAATCTACAAGAGGCCTACAGGAGGAGGCTGAGAGAAATTTTCACTGTTTTGAGGGTGTGAGAGTGGTTGGAAAAGGTGTATTAAGGGTTGAATGAGGTGTTAGGATGCCTAGGGTCTACCATGAATCACTAGGAGAGAGAAAGATGATTGGGTTTGCTCAAGGAGAGAGGAAGAATTTCTATGGAAAAATGCAGGAAACTAGGACAAAATTGAGGTGAGATTTGGGAGACCTATAGGGCATGGATCAGATGGAGGGTATGATTGTTGATAAGCTGGCCTACTGCTAGAAGAGATATTTTTCATAAAAACTGACAGTCATCCAAGGAAATCAAGCAACAAGTGAAATGAATGCATTTAGGAAAAGCATAGTTTTACATAAAAATGGTCTAAATTATGATCTATGAAAGGAAATGTTGAGAAATGTTGTAGATAAAGGAAAGCATGAAAGAATACTATTGCAAATCAAGAAGTAAGCATGATGAAGAAGATCTAAAGCAAATCAAAGTTGCACTATTAACCTACTAAAAAGCTGCAAACACTAGAAGTCCTATGAAGGAGGAAAATCTGTGTTTCTGGGGCAGCAGGAGAGTCTTTGCCTCAAATCATGGTCCCAAAGGGAGGAAGAGAGGCCAAGGCACTATTGCTAGACTTTTGAATCTTTTCTGATTGCTTCTTAACCTACTACAGAAAGCACAAATGGAAGAAAACTACTAAATCATCAAAAGCAACCTATTCTTAACCATAAAAGAAATACATCTAGCAGCAAATTAATCTACAAACTAAATTAAAGCATACAAGTACAAGTAAAGAGAAGCTTGGCTACTTGGATTGGGCCCTAACCCAAGATCTTCAGCCCTCTGATGTAACTCTGTGCTAGCTCAAAAAGGATTTCATCTTTATTATCAAAACAATAACAAGATTACATGTAACTGTCACAAATAATAAGCTCGAAGTTTGAGCAAAGTTTACATAAGAAAAAATCCAACAAAAATCTGACCATAGTGAGGCCCTAGGCCCCTCTACTTATACAAATGAAGCTACCAATAGCTTCCTTAAAATCAAGGAGGCTTGGATCCCAAAACTTGAGATAATTATTAGTCATCCTCAACTTGCTTGGCTGCCTTCTAGTGCATGATTCAACTGCTTGTACTTCGATTTGAATGAAGGGGAATTCAAAGTGAGGAGTAATAATTGAGGGGGATTCCCTCCTACAAGTCCTCGCCTTTGTCCACTTCAAGTTATTGCAGCTATTTTTCCACTGGATCCTTGACTTTGACCTCGAAACTCATCAATAATCTGCATTAAATACATGTTAGACCACATGGCACAATAACTAACTCAACTCACTCTATAAGCATAAATATAATTAGAAAATCACACAATAAGCTAAGAAAATGGTTGATTTGACTATGTTAGGAGTTAAAATGAACCTATACAATTAACCATTTATGAGGCTCATCACTCTGCTTCTTGCGATCTCTTCTTTTCTCTCTTCCTCCACTCTTCTCTCTGTATCCTCTGCTTCCTCTTTGCTTCTGCTATCGAATCTTCTTTCATGACCATATGATCTTCTTTCATCTAGTAGCATTGTTCTCCCTCTAGACTGTCAACAATACTCCTCTTTCCCTTGTCCTACATGGAATTCTGACCTTCTATTGTTATTTCTTCCAAAATGGCCACCATGTGTGGATCAGCCTGTGAAATCCCTGCTAAACTGATCAGCTCATGGATTCTAGAGGAATTGAAGCAATACCTCCATGGATCCTCCTCTGGCCAATGGAATGCCTTGTCAATCCATGGAAACTAAACTCTCACACAGTGGTCTTTACAAATACCATAGGGATCATAGAGATAAAACTCCCGAGTACCGAATTCAAACTTGACTATCTCCTTTCCCTTAGCATATGTGACTTTCAAGTTCATTATCTTGTATAATCCAATTTGCAAAGGAAGAGTGAGCCATGGTGATTTGTTCTTCTTGTGCAGTGTTGTTGACAACCCTGTGGCTAGATGATACGACACTTCTTGCCTGACAAGTTTGTTAGTGGCATACCTTGGTAAAACATGCATATGCTTCTCTCCACCAAACACTCTAAGGAAGGTGACACCTAGTGAGGCATACCAATATGTGATGTATGTTATCACCTCCATTGCTCCTCGTGACATGGAAGGTGGATCTTCTTCAAATATGAGCTTGTACAATGGGATCATGAAGTGGTCAATAAGTTGTGCCATTACTCCTCGACAACTGCAATCTGAAAGCAACTTGTAATAGATGTGCACGACAACTTCTCATGGTGTCCATATCCAATTCATGCTAGGGAACTGTTGTTGCGTACAGATCACATCCAGTAAATATGCAGACGTACAAAACCTTTCTCTCTCACCATCAGGAGGACGATGATGCTATGCTAAATGGGCCCCCAACTGTCGAGCCAATATATCTGACCAGTTGAATGACTTCCCCTCGTTCACTACCTAGTCCAATAAGACTTCCCACCCTTCAGGAAATTTTTTCATGTTCTACTGACCATGGGTCCTACAAGATAAGATAGTCAAGAGTTGGTAGGCCTTCCTCAGGGACTTTTTCTTGTACACATGGGTGGGTGTATGTCAAAAATTATGAGAGATAGTGTTATATTGAGTGCAGATATGACTAAGTATGAGTAAATCCATGTGGATCAAGCGTAGCAATTAATCAAATAGAAGGAAAATCAAGTATGAGAGGGGAATCGTCGCAACGACGACCATTGGTACAAAAACCAGAAAACCAATGTGACACTTGTGAAAGGAAATCCAAAACTTAAAATAAAAATTCTACAAGTTAAAAAAAGTTGAAATTCCAACAACCATGAAGAGAAATAAGTGAAACAACAAAAAGCGGAAAAAAACGACAAAAGCGAAACTCACCCAAAAAAGCGATGACTATCGCACCGAAGGTTCCTTGATCTCTTCAGAAATGTTATAAATCTAAGATAGAATGTGAAAATGAGCTCTAAAAGTGCTGATTAAATATATTTGATTGAAGTAGGGTTTATGAAGTGCATGCCTAAAATCAAGAAAAAAGAAACACTTGGCAAAAGTTTCTAAAAATAGCAAAAGTGCCTCCTTCAGGATACTAAAAATAGATCCCTATATTTTAGGGATGTTTTCTTATTTTTAGATTTTTTCTTTTTCCGAGGAAACTTGCCATGCACAGTGTCAGGAAATATTGCGTAGTTCCGAGGAACTGGGAAAATTTTTAGCTCAGTGCACTGCGTAGTTTCTGAGCTTAGTGATGGATTGCACAGTTTCTAGGCTCAACGTTGGTTTGTCTTCCATGACTATGCAGTTTCTAAGCTCAAGCTTGACTTCCATTCAGAACTATGCAATTACCATCATCAAAGTTGCTTGCCCTCAAGGATTGCGTAGTTTCTAGAGGCAATCCTAGAACTGTTGTGAGACCAAGTTGGGACATAATCTTGTGACTGAGAAAGATCAGATGAGTGTGAAAGCAAGCAAGCACAAGCACAAACAAAAAGATAAGTCTGATTCTACTACATGAATACTTGTATCAGTGTAATACAAGCTCATGTGGATAAGAAAAAAGGCTCCAAAATCGAAGCATAAAAGAAATTTTGGAGGGTGGTTGTAGCCACTAAACCACTGGAAACACACTAGTATAACTACAACTCTCTGTATGGATCTTGTCTCATGCAAAACAAGTCTAACTCTTCTAGATGTATTGTTCAATTCATGATTATCACAACTTCTTCAATTAGCTTGAGTTAAAGATATAGTCCCTACCACTCCCTTCATCGGTAGCACACATACCAAGCCAAGTTAGACTGAGTTGTTTCGATTGGGGATGAGGAGTATATAAATTCTCAAGTAAAAGAGATTTTCAGAGTCTTATTTTTCATCTCTAGTGTTTCTCTACTTTCAACTAGCCTGAACAGTACCCCGATGGACTCACTTCATGAACACAAACATTGCTCTGCTACAAGCCAACCTAGACAATACCTAGGTGGATTTGCTTGATTCACCTCTCTGAGTAGGAAGACTTTCTCTTCTTTCACCCTTTATTTCATTTTTCATTTTTTTCATTTTTATTTGTTCAAAGAACTATGCATAGGCACTTATTTATTTCATGGGGCGGAAGAGGGATCCCAACTTATTGAGAGAAGAAGAGGTTTTCCCATCAAATAAGGATGTTTATATACACATAAGGCATGCTTGTTAAGTTTCTACTCCCCTCCTTACTCTACTCGACTTATTTGACAAGGATTAATTGAAAATAGAAGACCAATTAGAGTAGGTGGTACTAGTTAAAAGTGCAAACATCATGATTTCACTATAAATCTCTCTGAAAGGAACGTATTTTCCATCAGAGTATCGTCAAATAAAAGAAATTCAAGATTCACATAAGGAGAGGTAATAGACATATAACCAAGCATTGATAGAAGTACAACTTCCTCTTGGATTTCATCGAGCTTGTTTGAGTAGCCAAAAATGGTCTCATGCGGAAACTAACCTATAACTGAAAAGAAAACAAACAAAATGAAAGAAACAGAGTGAAAGAAAAACAAAGTAAAGCAAATCAAAGGAAAAACCAAAGAAAATAAAAACTACTCTTACTCCTAACCTAAACAGGGCATAGGTCAAACTTATGTAAAGTGATATTTCCAATGCAACCACCAGTGCATTGGCTGGCCTATGTAGGTGAGGGAATGCATGTCAAGAAAGATATACAAGTATATATATATATATATATATATATATATATATATATATATATATATATATATATATATATATATATAATATATATATATATATATATATATATATATATATATATATATATAATATATATATATATATATATATAATACAATACAAACCAAAACGTTTGAATTTTGAATGAACGCGCAGAAAAGTAAAAATGAAAAGTGCATGAAAGACACTTTGTGGATGTACCATGGTGTTTATACACAATGCAAGTCAAAGACATGAAGGCACAAACTTTTGAACTTGAAAGATGAGAAAAGGTGAAGAAAGAAGAAAATTTTCGATTTGCGACTGTGCTCGCCACGTATGACTCCTCCAGTGACTAAGCGATAGGATCCTGCGATACAGATGGAGGATAAGAAAATTATAAAATAGATTGATTTTCAATGTGTATGAGAGAGTGATGAGGAGCTTGGATAGATTCAACACATTTCTAATTGGAAGTGGAGCTGAACTCAAGACTACGAGAACCTAGCATAACCATCATCTCGGGATGAAGTATCTCGATAGTTTGGGGATGTTCCACTTCATCAAAAGATGGATCATCAATATCGGTGGCTTAGAAAGATCAACATTGGAAAAATTGGAAACGTGATTGAATGAATCAATGAAAAGATCACGACAATCATGATCAAAAAGTTCAAGATTACAAATAGAGGGATCCTCATGATCTAATAAATTATAAAGAGGGTGTTAGCCTCATATACCAATAGGTTTCATCTTTCATGATTGTCTTGATTGAACTATGGAATATGTTCAAACCTTCTTTCTTGAGCAAAGGTGTTCCATATTCTTGAAAAACCAAAAAATAAAAAAAGTTAAAAAATGTAAAGAGGGTATACCCTAAAAGAAAAATCAAAGGGTAAGAAAAATAAAGTGGTCAAAAAAAAGAAGTGAAAGAAATGAACCCCAAGCAAAAAACAGACCAAGGAAAGTGTGCAAATCCAAATGCCACTACTACTTCATTTTTGTAATAAAACAATTGTGTGCAGCTTGTCCAACCTTTGCCACAATTCATGAATAAGTCAAAATGTTTAAACTTGGCTTACTCATATTTCAATTTCATGTTGTAGATTAGAGAATAAATATCTGACCAAACAGTTTAATCTTGGCAAATAAGTAGATAGTTAGAGTTAATAAAAGGTGCTCAACAGTTTAATCTTAGCCCTTGGATGTAATAAGGGTAGAATTAGATAGATTTTCCTTGTGAAAAGAAAAAATGTTGATGAGGGTTTGCAACTCTAAATGCACCCTAATAAAGAAGAGAAAATGGTAGTATCAAGTAGATAGGGTAGGTAGATGCTGCTGCAAAGTGTTATCTGATGAATGATGCTGCTACATGTTTTTGATCCTCCACTTTCATCACAAGTACTAAAGCAGGAAATACACTGGAAAATCACAACAAGCAAAGTCAAACTCATTAACCTCCCTCATCACTTTCCCCTCAAAAAGTTTTACTAATTTCCCCCAAAGTACTAAGGTATTTGGAGATCAAAGGGGCTCAAGGCATTTCCTTGACTTCTGGAGGGACCGGACCCTCAGCCTAATGATCAAAAAGACCTAAGTACTTAAGATAATCCATCATTATGATCTTCCATCTTTAACTTTGTCCTAAGTAAAATCCTATTTTACCTAGGAAACTCATGCAAAATCCCATAAAAATCCCTCAAAATAACTTGCTATTCTAAGTTTAAGTGTTGAAGATAAAATATTGCAATTTACTTCAGAAGTTATCACTTTCTTAGATATGCAAAAATATTTTGAGTTTCCTTGTCCTTTGCCATATTTACATTTAACTCTATTGTACTAAATCCCTAATAAAATACCTTATCCTAAGTATATAACTCCCTTTTTATAAATTTCCCAAAACCCTTATATTATATAGTTTAACCAAAGTAATTATTTTCCCAAAAATTCATTAAAAAACCCGCTTTATAAGCCCTTTGGTTAAAATTATCATTATATTATAATCCCGCCCTTATGGTAATTAAATAATATTTGTTTGTTACCATATAAATAAAAAATATATATTAAAAAACTTTAAACATGCCATATGTATGTTTAAATACAAAAATATGAATAAAACTTCTGAAAAGTTTCGTGCCACCGTGGTTTTTCCACCTGGCAATCCCCGCCCCGACTGCAAGTAAAACTCAATGTTCTTTGTTTTTCGCTGAAATAGTGATTAAAAATCATCACTGAGTCCTTCCCAGACGTTTTAAAACTGTGTAATTGCTCCCTGAACCAACAAATTGTGCCAATTTCCTTCATTTTTTAGAAATCCCGCCCGGCCTGTGAGTAAAACCAAAAACCTCCATTTTGAATCCACAAGAACCAAAATGAAGGTGTCGGCAGCTCTGAATATTACTCCACTGAATGCTCCTCACTGTGAATTGGAATATTTACCTTTGATAGATGAAGATTTCCAAATTAAAGACCTGCATTTTGATGAAAGTCCCCTATTGAGCTATTGTCGCTACAGAGACGAATACTCAAAGGGGCACGATCTTATAGGGTTGTGGGAATCCAATCTCCCAAGGTATCTCATTCCTTCAGTCATTTATTTCCCAGAAATCATCCATTACTGCCATTCTAACTATGATCTGACTCAAAGAGCTATAATACCCCCTGACCAGCGTGTTATTTTCCCCATTACTCCCAAAGCTATCAATGTGATGCTCCATTTTGAACCTGTTCAAAACCTCACTCCCTTGTCCATTGGGGAATTGCTTGAAAAATCTACTCGGTTGTCCCCTGAAGAGGTAATCAGAAGATCACATCCTTGGATAAAAAGTCTTAATACTAGTCATAAGATTTGTTTACTCCAATATTGTTATCAAATC